>ML372548.1:12715-44501 GCA_005239525.1 Nicotiana knightiana | reverse complement strand
GAAGAAGAAGAAGAAGAAGAAGAAGAAGAAGAAGAAGAAGAAGGAGGAGGAGAAGAAGGAGGAGGAGGAGGAGGAGGAGGAGGAGGAGGAGGAGAAAGGAGGAGAAAGGGGGCTGAAGTTGTTTAAAAAGTGGGTACAAGTTAAAAATTAAAAAAAAATTTAGTATAGGTTAAATGGGGGCGACCAAATAGGGCGCCCCGTGCAATTTTTACATCATGTATACTATAGTTTTGGGCCCGTGTTGAGCACGGGCATCCCCATATAGTTATTTAAAAGAATAAAGAAAATGAGTTTTTTCATTCTTATACACTATTGAAAATTTTATTACCCTAAATGTTCATGTTTAGCTAATTACCGACATAAATAAATTTTGTTTACAAAATATATACAATCCACGCTCCCAATCTATTATTTGTGCCTTCAATCAAGAGATTTGGTTACACCCTTTTCCTTTTTTCTCTCCTCTTTCTCCTCTTCTCTATAGATTGAACTTATATTTAGGGATTTAGAGAATCAACATGCATGAGTATGTATATGTGTGTGTTGAATGCTGTAAAAATCTTTCGATTAGATGCATTCTCTTTCTCGCAAAAAGCAAAAACAAAACCTAAAGAAAGAAAAATAAAAGTGAAGAAAACAGATAAATAATTTCGGACTCATGATGATTAGAAGCATGTCTCTAATTTATAATGTATTGGAACTCTAATTTTTTTTTATTATTTTGGACACCTTTTTTACTTTAATTTCGTACATAGCACCCAAAATAGTCAATGTTCATTAATAAAATCTTTATAACTTTTATTTTTTTTATTGGTTGTCTCTATTTTTTGATAACCAAATTGTGTTGTCTTTATTTTTTAATTTATGCTGCCAGTGCTCATTTTATTGTCAGCTTTTTAGCATCCACAATTTGATGCTCACCTTGGGGTCCCGACAACTATCTTCTATCATACCAATTGTTATATAAATTTATACAATGACTTTTGTATATTTTGTATCTAATTTATACATAGTAAAAATAAATTTTATACAACTAATTATATATTATACAACTTATTTACAACTTATCTACGTTATTTCTACCCAGTTATATACAACTACATATCATACCACTTAAATATAATTTTTATACAATATGTCTTTTGTATATTTTGTATCTGATTTGTACATAGTAAAAATAAATTTCATACAACTAATTATACATTATACAACTTATTTAAAATTTATCTACAATTTTCATATATTATTTCTACTCAGTTATATACAACTACAATATCATACTACTTAAATATAATTTTTATACAATATTGTTCAAATTTCATACAATAGTTAAATAAAAAAAAAAATAAACAACATAATACAATTATTCTACAATTTTACTACAATTTCGTAAGTATAATGTATGTCATGTCTTCTTCTTCTTCTTCTTCTTCTTCTTCTTCTTCTTCTTCTTCTTCTTCTTCTTCTTCTTCTTCTTCTTCGACCTCGAGTTTCAATTTGAAATTCAGCCAAAATCAAGTCCAATCTTCACCAAAACTCCCTCAAAATTGAGATATAAACTCCAAATCATATTTTCAATTGTTTGCAACAACATCCAATCCAAGAAAATAATGATTTTTGAAAACCCAAATTCGAATTCAAAGCTTCAAAGCTTCAAAGCTTTTTAATGGCTGTCAATGATGGAATTGCTGCTCTCTTTTTCTTTGCTTTACATTACTGAAATTAGGGATTGAGAGATAGATAGAGACGTAGAGAGAATTCCCAATTCTTTGCAACAATACCCAAGTCAAACAAGTTATATTTTTTGAAAATCTAAATTCGAATTCAAAGCTTCAAAGCTTCAAAGCTTCAAAGCTTCAAAGCTTCAAAGCTTCAAAGCTTTTTAATGGCTGTCAATGATGGAATTGCTGCTCTCTTTTTCTTTGCTTTACATTACTGAAATTAGGGATTGAGAGATAGATAGAGACGTAGAGAGAATTCCCAATTCTTTGCAACAATACCCAATTCAAACAAGTTATATTTTTTGAAAATCTAAATTCGAATTCAAAGCTTCAGATCTTTTTAATGGTTGTCAGTGGTGGAATTGCTTGAGAGATAAAAAGACATAGAGAGAGAAAGAGCGTAGGAGAGAGAGAGAGAGACGGAGAGAGAGGGAGGGAGAGAAAGAGAGAGAGAGAGACGGAGAGAGAATAAAGATGAAAAATAATTGATTCCTAATATAAATGATACATATAATTGGTAAATTTGTATATTGGAGGTAATTAAATTGAAACTTAAGTAGGGAGGGTAATAAGGTTTTCAATTGTGTATAGGTATGTAAAAATTCCAAAGGAAATATAGCCATACATGTCCTAACTTCAAATGATCATATCTCCAAGTATGTAATCAATTGAGCTATGTGTCACGACCTAAAAAATGACTGTCGTGATAGCGCTTATTGTAGAAATAGGCAAGCCTCAGTTCAAAATTTCCCAATACAATAATACACATTTTGAAATAACAACGGAAAGATTTAATATTTAAATAAAAGCCTTTTGAAAACAGAATTATTCAAAACACGATACAACCATCCCAAAAATCGGGGCGTCACTGAGTACATGAGCGTCTAAAAATCGGAACATAGTCCACAATAGTATCCGGAGTAATAAATTGAAAATACAGATAAACTAAGGAAGGGAAATCAAGGCCCTCGAATGCCACGCAGCTACCTCTATAGGCCCCAAACTCTGAAGCCTAAATCAGCAGCTACGGCCGTGACCAGAAATGCCTGGATCTGCATACAAGGTGCAGGGAGTAACGTGAGTACACCAACTCAGTAAGTAACAAGTCCAAACTTTAGACTGAAGATAGTGACAAACTCAACCGGTACACATAAGATGAAAATAACTGTGCAGAAACGTAGGCATGCTCTTAAATCAATTAGGCAATTCAAGACCGGGAAATAAAGCAGATTCGTACAGTGTAATGAATATAACTCCATTGTCACTACATGAAATTCACATAATGTAAGTGATGCACCATGTTGTCAGCCTCAAATGCTCACACTCTCGATATCTCAACCACTCAGTATTGTATATGGCTCATACGGTCCAGGAAAGATCTATCCCGGAATATATCCAACACTGACCATAGGTCACCCAGTACCAAGAAAAAGGGCCAATCCAGCCCTATGGAGAAGATCCATCTCTATGTAACAAGTGCTTTGGACAAGATCCATGCCCAGGGAAGATCCATCCCTAAATAATATCAACCGCACTCACTGGGGGTGTGTTACAGACTCCGGAGCGGCTCCTACATCCCAAACGCTATCATAACATCAATATATTTGTTGCAGCGCGCAGCCTGATCCCATATCCGTCACTCATTAATGGATCTCGATCTCACTCAGTCATCATTCTCTCCAGTCTCACTCATGGGCTCAAAATATCATGAAAACTAGCCCGAAACAGTAATACGATGATGCAATCGATATCAACTGTTGATACCCAATTTTTCCCTCATATTTTCCAAATATGTATATATACTTTCAAAATAGTGCACATGCACCATCATTCGATCTACAAACGTATACAAGCATTTTTCATAATTTTCTATGATTTTTAAAGGCTTTAAATCAATTTATTTTTGTATTTTATTATATAAATATTCAATAATTATCCTCCAAATTATTTTTTGCGATCATTTAATAGTCTAAACTCATAATTTATACCCATATTAGGTTTTAAGATTTTTATTTATATTTGTTATAATTATATTTGCATTTTTATGCTCAATTGCACATTTTGCAATAATAGCCCATATGTACTTAAATTACTATATTTATGCAAAAATAACTTTTCATAGTTTTTCTAATATCAAACAATTGTTTTTAATCATTTTCATGCACAAATAATATATTTTGTTATTTATCAATTATTTTTGAAAATTATTATTTATTCAAATTGGGTATTTAAAATCTGGCCCTAATTCTATAGCTAATTCGGACCTAAAACTACCCAAACCAACCCAATCTACCTAAACCCAATACCCTAAACCCAATACCCTACCCCATCCATTAAGAACCCGACCCCCAATCCGCCTAAATCATGGTCGTTGATCAAAATGATCAACAACCCACAACTAACGACCCCCTTCCCTTATATCCCTCCTCTCTACCCTAACCCTAATTTCTCTAAAACTGCCACCCTCATTTCCCCTCCCTGATGAACTCTAACTCCGCCGCCTCACCCAAATCCCCCCAAATCCCGGTCCTAATGGGATTTCTTCCCTATTCCCTTACCATTCTAGGTTTCTTCCCTTGTTTGGTGCTAGATTCCGGAATAACTTAGGCACTTGCCTAAACATGGCAAGTACAATGCTTTGATTCCTTCCAAATCTGTGTTTACCTCTTGAATCTGGACAATCTCGAGTCCAAGTACGTTATTTGTAATGATTCTCTCATATCTCTCTTGATTCGCACTAAGCCCTAAAGGTTAGGGTTCCAGATCTTCTATGATTTGAACCTAATCTGGTTCAAACTCTATTTTTTAACATTTTCTTCGTCTATATTTTCTATTACTTATGGATCTGTTTATTTTTGCTGATTTGTGGCTTGCCTAATTTAGTGTTTCAAACCCTTTTACTTGAACCAAACCTGGTTCGATATTAGTTTCCTTTTGAATAATTTTCTATATGTGTTTATTTCTGTGATAATATGTGTCTTTCCCTTTATTTTTTGTTGATTTTATATTTTACCCGAAATTAGGGTTTCAGCCCTTTTCACTTGAACTAATCTGGTTCAATTTCATGTTTCTTTTGAATAATCCCTGTCTACATTCATTTTCATGTGTTAATACATGATTCTTTGCCATTATTCTCTGTTGATTTTGGGGTTTACCTAATTTAGGGTTTTCGATCCTTTTTTACTTGAACCAAATATGGTTCGATTGAGTATTCTTTTTACAATAATCTCTTGTTTGTCTTATATGATTCTTTACCCTATTTCCTATTGGTTTTGTATATTTTTCACCGAAAATTTAGGGTTTAACCCTATTGATTTAAGCACTGACTTCAGTATTTATGTGAGTAATTCTTTGAAGGCTAGGAGGATTATTCAAACCTGTCACGACCCTAAATTCTACTAAGGTCGTGATGGCGCCGGACACCACCGCCAGGCAAGCCAATCATTAATTAGTTGAAATAAATTCCCGTTTTAGCATTTTTTTCAAAATCGTTACCTTTCACTTACAAGTTATAATAGCGAATAAAAAGTTATCAAATAAATACGACAGGTAAACCATTCCATTTATTCAATTAAATCCCAAACACATCCCAGAACCCGGTGTCACAGGTGCATGAGCAAATTCTAAGAATTTTACAATTTCTACACAGTTTGTCTGAAATACAATTGGACAAGGAAATTAAAATAAAATAAAATAAAATAATACAATACGAGGGAGACTCTGTCAACTGCGGATTGCCTCCGGATGATGGAGCTCGCCTAAGTCTCCAAACCAGCCATGTCACTATGAGAGTACCTGTGCAATAAAAATGCACAGCAAGTGTAGCATGAGATCAAAAACAACGTGTACTCAGTAAGTCGCCCGCCTAACCTCAGAGAGGTAGTGGCGAGAGATCAAATTAGACACTCACTAAGGTCCAACAAATTAATTTAACACAATATGATATCAGTAATAGGCATACGAGGATGATAAAACAGTAAGCATTACGGATAACTGTAATTTAAATAAATAGTGAAAGTCAATAAACAGTTACTACTTCCTCATTTTCCCCCAAATATCTTAAATAAACAATTACTTCTTTATTTTCCCCCAAATATCTTGTCACTTCAAAATTTATGAAAAACGTTTAACAATTTAGCATGCGCATACGGGATAAGGACAACTGGCCTGAGCCATCATAATAATCATCTCTGTGCACTGCCGAAGGTCGAACGACCCGAACCATAAGTGCACCTTTGCTATAAAATAATCATATCTATGCACTGCCGAGGGTCGAACGACCCAAACCACAAGTGCATCATTGCCATAAAATAATCATATTTATGCACTGCCGAGGGTCGAACGGCCCGAACCATAAGTGCATCTTTCAATCCGCCGTGGCGTATGGCCCGCTCCCATGAAAGTGGGGGAAATAACACTTTGCTCGCGGAATGTAAATTGTGAAGCGGTCATACACAGTCATGCAGAATCAACAGTCCACCCCGACTACATCAGGAAAACAAATACCCCAGGTAAATGACGAATTCTCTGTTAATAGTCACAAAAATAGTATTTAAATCTTTTCTCGAAATTCATTTGCCAAGTTTAACAATATTCAATAAGATACCCTTGTCAAAAATAAAATTATCCACGGAGAAGTCAATTCTTTTTCTAAATGATTAAGAAAGGTACACTCTAGCCTTCTTAGGAAATAAATTACAAATTCCATAGCTTTATCAATCTAATATTATTGGCAGGATCACATGTACAACACGTAAGGCATGCAAGTGGGTCCTAGACTACCCGGACATGGCATAATAGTAGCTACGCACGGACTTCCGTCACTTCGTGCGTACTTAACCCCTGCAATTAATAGCATGTATTTATTTAGTTCACCTAGGGGGACAATTCCCCCTCACAAAGTTAGAAAGGAGACTTACCTTGCTCCGAAATTCCATAACCTTCTTCGAAGCCCTCCCGACGACTCCAATAGATGCACAACGCCCCAAAACTATCCAAACAACAACACACCAATGAAAATATATTCTACTATTTGCAACAATTCCAAATTATATAATTCTCCAACCCCGCTCAGCGAATTGACCAAAATTTCCTCGGGCCCACGTGCCCGAAATCCGAAATTTCTCGAAGATATATTCTACCCATAGCTTTACTAGTTCAAATATACAATTTACACTAAATTCCATGCTCAAATTCGTGGTTAAAATCCAAATACAAATTTTTAGGTTCAAGATTTCCCAATTTTCCTAAAAATTCTCATGTATAATTCCATGTAATAACCTTGTATTTAACTTAGAAATATGAAGGAATTACTTACCTAGACTTGCATGAAGAAAATCCTCTCTTGAAGCCCCTCAAAATCGCCCCACACCAAAAGAAAATGGGAGGAATGGCCAAAAAATCTCGATTTTAAAAACATTCTGCCCAGACCAATTTTCGCACCTGCGATCCAGCTCTCGCACCTGCAATTCCACAGGTGCGCCCAAACTTCCGCACCTGCGGCTTTCCTCAACTCAAGCCAAACTTCGCACCTGCGCTCGTTGTCCGCATCTATGGCTTCGCAGGTGCGGAAACTCTAACGCACCCGCACTCTCTGCCAAACCAGCAAACTTTCGCACCTGCGGCTTCGTACCTGCGGCCCTAGCCGCGCAGGTGCGGTCACACCAGATGACAGCAACCTCAGCCTTCTTCAAACTCCAAACTTGATCTGTTAACCACCCTAAATCCACCCGAGGCCCCAGGGACCCCGTCCAATTACACCAACCTGTTCCAAAACATAGTGCAGACTTGCTCGAGGCCTCAAATCACATCAAACAATGCCGAAATCACGAATCACTCTAAAATTCAAACTTTAAGAACTTGAAATTTCAAACTTCCACATTCGATGCCGAAACCCATCAAATCACGTCCGATTGACCTCAAATTTTGTACACAAGTCCCATTCAACATTACGGACCTGTTCCAACTTCCGGAATCGCATACCGACCTTGATATCAAAATTTCCACTTCCAGTCGAATTTCTCAAAAACCTTTAAATTTCTATCTTTAGCCAAATGACTTCAAAATGACCTACGGACATCCGAATTCACTTTCGATCGCGCTCCCAACTCCAGAATCACCATAAAGAGCTATTCCCTGGCTCGGAATCCCAAACGGACATCTATACACTGAAATGTCTTACAGCACAAACTTATGAAATTCTTCTGAAATGCTATCTTCCAAAATATGCGCTGAAACACTCCCGGGTTCTCCAAAGCCCGATCCGGAAATACGCCCAAGTCCAAAATCATCATACGAACCTGTTGGAACCTTCAAATCCTGATTCGGAGGTCGTTTACTCAAAATTCCAATCTTAGTTGATTTTTCAAACTTAAGGCTTCTAAAATGAGAACTTTCTTTCCAAATCAACCCTAAACTTTCCGAAACTCGATTCCAACCACGCCTACAAGTCATAATGCCTGAAATGAAGCTGCTCATGGCCTCAAACTGCTGAACGACGCGCTAGAGCTCAAAACGACCGGTTGGGTCATTATAGAACCCCCACTTAAACAGACGATCGTCCTCGAACGTGCTAAGAACTGCTCTGGAGTTATTTGAAATCACTGCTTAACACCTCGAGCACCTGCCCGTGCTACCATAACCCAGCTGAGTACATTAGCTAGATCAAATCTGAAGATTTCTTCTTTTATCCATATAATAGGCTCAAAATCCAGTTCGAACACCTGAAATTTCTCTGCCAGGCCTAGTTCCAATATATACGAACACCGTATCAACTACCACACGATATACCAGAACATGACTGCATACCCTTGCTGAATTAGCACCATGCACCGCATAATTCATCATCTGACCACAACGACACTCCCTGAACCTTAATAGCCAAAATTCCATGAATCTGATGCTCCCAAGGAACCTTATGATATATATACATCCTGCTATAATGCTGGCGATACCACCACAACGGAGGAGACGATTAGAAATTCATGACCAACTGCAGAGTTAACAAATCATTTAATATCTCATCTTGACTAGAATCATCACCTCATTATGAACCAACTATTGGTAATTTTCCTTCCATGTATTTCACATAATCTTATCGCACCGACCCCTGATCCAATAATCTTGTCTCACCCAGTATGAACTGCTCAGACAACAAATCACCCCAAACATGACCACCAGTCTCACATGACATCACAACGCGCCAATAGGCCATAACTCGAACATGATACATAAAGAAATGACTCAGCAAAAGACTACTCGAGTGACACAACTTATTATGAACTCTTCTCAGAAAATAGAAGGTAAAACACACAAAAAATAAATATAGGAATCTTACTCATCATCATACTTTTGCGACGTGCAAACCGATCCAAATAACATACCCGTGGCGGCATGCCACCCGATCCCATCATAAAATTCACATAAGAAAAATATACACGGAGCTGAATTGCTCACTATTACACATTACCGAATATCAGTCACAAGCACGCTAAGTGCATAATACCATCCTNGATATATATATATATATATATATATATATATATATATACTCTAGATCTCAAGAGCTATCCTGCTCACACAACATCACCACTACGCGGGACCTCAACACATAAGAAATTATCAAGCGGTTTCACAACTCACACGGCACAATCATAATATTACATGAATTTGACGAAGCGGAACAACACCTGATATTCCAATACCCTTTCTTGAGGAGCGCTATACTGAAATGAACACATCTGCCTTACATGAAGCCCATAATCTCTTTTAAATCCATTCATACACTTCAAGCTGATTCTGCTCGCAATGAACTAGGTTGATAGCCTTACCTGGGTCCATATTAACCCACTTCCTCTCATAATACGCAAGAACAACCATCATAGCTGGGACAACACCCCACAATCCATAACCAAATGAACTGAACGCCTTCCAGGCATAAATCCTCAAATAAGCAATATTGCACTTCCTTATACTTGGTCTAAATTTTCAACCAATCAGGTGACTACATGTCACACTTATACAATCTCCCCGTGGTCACGCTCCCACGACCTTCCACGAGGTAACAAGTGTGCATATCCATAACACCGACCACACTAAGGCCGCAAAACACATCAAGAACCCATGACCAGGGTACAAAGCCCCTCTCACCGAATATCGATCTCAGGTGACACTGAAGTTAACACCAACTTACTCTTGAACTTTCAAATCACTTTTTCTTGCTCATCCGAGCTCATGACATCCTTATTAACACCGAACCACAATCTCAATTCTTACTCCCAGTTACATACTGTTTACCGCACCTAACATGCCAATTCTTAAGTAGTGGTTTGAACCACCATAACCCTTCGGGGATCCACCTACACCTGACAGGCCATAGCACTCGAATGCTCCCCAAATCAAATCTGTTACCGCGGCCGTCAAACCTCGCACTCACCGTACAAACCACACACCTAACTCAATCATACTGACAAAACTTATCACTGCCGTACATGTGCCATTTCAACCATGGCTAACCAATCCATTTCCTCTCTAATTATCTTTAATTGCCTCATAAATAATAGTAATTTCCTTCAACTCAGAGAAAATCAACCCTCACTCATCCCGACTGACCTTGATTTACGAGACCGTGCTGCTTAAATCCCGCAACTCGTCTCATACCCTCCTGATAATCTTTCTACAACCCGGAGTTTATTTCTCTCACTCCTCCAATACTATCCTGCACGCTGAAACATATATGGAACACCCCAACCATCTTCCTTTTTCTCAGAAATTACTCTGCAAAAGCTCGATTCTCGATCATACAACTGCCTGAAACCCTTAAACGCCGCATTCTTAACTTTTAAATTCACCAGGACCACTATTGAGAGTCACCCACTCTGACTGGCCCCGAATAAAAACAACTCCAAGGCTCTTCTAGTACATGAACATCCTTTTCAATGAAGCACGTGACTGAGTCACTACCTTACAGCTCGCCCATGCCTTAAGCATAAATTCTGAATCTTTCAAAGCTTATCCAAGGTCCAATAGGACTAACTTCTGCACACATTTATCAAATCACATGCACAACTACCATTCTAATCCTTTCCCTTAGTTGTACTAACTTTCCAACACGGCGCCAATCCGCAACCCCATGAGAAGACAATCCTACAACTCAACTGCAGATGGTGGGACTCCCCCACTTATCCCGAAGCTACTCCTTGCACCACTCTAGACCCTACTGAGATCCTTTCTCCTTTGTTAACATGATCTTGCTCAACCGATCTGTCCAATTCTTCCAAATTCTCTTGTTAGCACTCCCTAAATACTCAAATTCTCTAGCATCATTCACACATTCTGCCTCCTACCGAATAGCCACCAGAATCCCTCACAGAAACTTGCCAACCACACAACCGCTAACCTACTCACAGGAGATAACCCACTGTGGAAATCACCAACTGACACTCTCCAACGACGTTGTACTGCACTATCTCTACGACATCAATACTCCATCGTAAGCCTGTTCTCATTCACCAACCTTACCAGTACGTCCGCTCCCCATGGACATCAACTAATTGCACTACAATACCTTCTAGTTCACCATTATGTTGCCGCTCTCCCACTTTGGTTAAACTTATTCCTTTAGGCACTACCTGGCCTCCTTTCCTTACGCCTGGTCTCCTAGAAATGGAACCACCGCCTAGCACTTTTCACATATATTCCTTTGTCGTATGCCGTCCAATTCAATATCATTCTTTGCAACTCTTACACCAGCAGTTCACTATGACTATAAACTCTCCGAAGATCACTTTCTCGAGCTACATTCATTATCAACACTTATCCAATACTAAACCACCACACCTCACGGTCTCTGACAGCCGCTTATTCAATACTTCTTCATAATACTCTGACCCATGCAACCGAAGAAACCATGGCACTGAGAAACTTAACACATTCCATTCAATCAAGGACAACGATAACACATCACAGGTGAATACCCCACTTTACTTGAAAACACCAAGTCTTACTACTTTATCAACCCTAACTGGACCATTCATAATCCGAATGCCTTTCCTTTACCGGAACTAAAATACTGAAATCTTGAAATCACACTCTGAGAAGACCTCCCTTCAAACCATTCATCAGGACCCAACTTATGGGCAAGAGTTCTATCATCATATCGACATCACGCGATAACCAATCTAAGCATCATCACTACTTGAGCATAGCCTTAAGGCTCTCAGAGACACAACTACTGAGCTGAGACAACATGTTATCCCTCTGCAGGGCCATAACCACAGCCCCAACCAATTACACATAGAAAATATCTCGTGCCATATCCGTAGCACCATTTAAATCCCTCAAATCCACGATTCATAGCAAGCGCTTCGCGATGCGTAAGATTGAGAAGGAAGAAACATAGGCATAAGCCTTAAAGGAATCGAATCGCACAGCGATGAATCAAGAAGGGAAGTACTCCTAACAGCGTTGTAGCCTCTCGAAGATAAGTACAGACGTCTCCGTATCGATCGCAAGACTCTACTAGACTTGCTCATGATTCGTGAGACCTAAGGGAACATAGCGCTCTGATACCATGTTGTCACGACCCAAAATTCAACTAAGGTCGTGATGGAGCCGGACACCACCGTCAGGAAAGCCAATCATTAATTAGTTGAAATAAATTCCTCTTTTAGCATTTTTTTTTCAAAATCGTTACCTTTCACTTACAAGTTATAATAGCGAATAAAAAGTTATCAAATAAATACGACAGGTAAACCATTCCATTTATTCAATTAAATCCCCCAAACACATCCCAGAACCCGATGTCACAAGTGCTTGAGCAAATTCTAAGAATTTTAGAATTTCTACACAGTTTGTCCGAAATACAATTGGACAAGGAAATTAAAATAAAATAAAATAATAAAATATGAGGGAGACTCTGTCAGCTGCGGATTACCTCCGGATGATGCAGCTCGCCTTAGTCTCCAAACCAGCCATGTCACTATGAAAGTACCTATGCAATAAAAATGCATAGCAAGTGTAGCATGAGTACGAAAACAACGTGTACTCAGTAAGTCGCCCGCCTAACCTCAGAGAGGTAGTGGCGAGAGGTCGAATTAGACACTCACTAAGGTCCAACAAATTAATTTAACACAATATGATATCAGTAATAGGCATACGAGGATGATAAAACAGTAAGCATTGCGGATAACTGTAATTCAAATAAATACTGAAAGTCAATAAATAGTTACTACTTCCTCATTTTCCCCCAAATATCTTAAATAAACAATTACTTCTTTATTTCCCCCAAATATCTTGTCACTTCAAAATTTATGAAAAACGTTTAACAATTTAGCATGCACATACGGGATAAGGACAACAACCGGCCTGAGCCATCACAATAATCATCTTTGTGCACTGCCAAGGGCTGAACGGCCCGAACCATTAGTGAACCTTTTCCATAAAATAATCATATCTATGCACTGCCGAGGGTTGAATGGCCCGAACCACAAGTGCATCTTTGCCATAAAGTAATCATATCTATGCATTGCCGAGGGTCGAACGGCCCGAACCATAAGTGCATATTTCAATCCCCCGTGATGTACGGCCCACTCCCATGAGAGTGGGGGAAATAACACTCCGCTCGCGGAATGTAAATTGCGAAGCGGTCAAACACAGTCATGCACAATCAACAGTCCACCCCGACTACATCGGGAAAACAAATACCCCAGGTAAATGACGAAATCTCTGTTAAAAGTCACAAAAATAGTATTTAAATCTTTTCTCGAAATTCATTTGCCAAGTTTAACAATATTCAATAAGATACCCTTGTCAAAAATACAATTATCTACGGAGGAGTCAATTCTTTTTGTAAATGATTAAGAAAGGTACACTCTAGCCTTCTTAGGAAATAAATTACAAATTCAATAGCTTTATCAATCTAATACTATTGGCAGGCTCACATGTACAACACGTAAGGCATGCTAGTGGGTCCTAGACTACCGGACATGGCATAATAGTAGCTACGCATGGACTCCCGTCACTTCGTGCGTAAGTAGCCCCCACAATTAATAGCATGTATTTATTTAGTTCATCTAGGGGGACAATTTCCCCTCACAAAGTTAGAAAGGACCTTACCTCGCTCCGAAATTCCATAACCAGCTTCCAAGCCCTCCCAACGACTCCAATGGATGCAAAACGCCCAAAAAGTATCCAAAAAACGACACATCAATGAAAATATACTCTACTATTTGCAACAATTTCAAATTATATAATTCTCCAACCCCGCTCAGCGAATTGACCAAAATGTCCTCTGGCCCACGTGCCCGGAATCCGAAATTTCTAGAAGATATATTCTACCCATAGCTAAACTAGTTCAAATATACAATTTACACTAAATTCCATGCTCAAATTCGTGGTTAAAATCCAAATACAAATTTCTAGGTTTTCTTCAAGATTTCCCAATTTTCCTACAAATTCTCATGTATAATTCCATGTAAGAACCTCGTATTTAACTTAGAAACATGAAGGAAAAAATTACCTAGCATTGCTTGAAGAAAATCCTCTGTTGAAGCCCCTCAAAATATCCCGACACCAAAAGAAAATGGGAGGAATGGCTGACAAATCTCGGTTTTAAAAACATTCTGCCCAGGCAATTTTTTGTACCTGTGATCCAGCTCTCGCACCTGCGATTCTGCAGGTGCGCCCTAACTTCCGCACCTGCGGCATTCCTAAGCTCAAGCCAAACTTCGCACCTGCACTCGTTGTCTGCATCTGCGGCTTCACAGGTGCGGAAAATCCATCGCATCTGCACTCCCTGCCAAACCAGCAAACTTTCGCACCTGCGGCGCCAAAGTCACACCTGCGGCCCTAGCCTCGCAGGTGCAGTCACACCAGATGACAGCAATCTCAGCCTTCTTTCAAACTCCAAACTTGATCCGTTAACCATACGGATTCCACCCGAGGCCCCCGGGACCCCGTCCAATTACACCTACCTGTTCCAAAACGTAGTTAGGACTTGCTCAAGGCCTCAAATCACATCAAATTGCGCCGAAATCATGAAAGCTCTAAAATTCAAACTTTAAGAACTTGAAATTTCAAACTTCCACATTCGATTCCAAAACCTCTCAAATCATGTCCGATTGACCTCAAATTTTGTACCCAAGTCACATTCAACATTACGGACCTGTTCCAACTTCCGAAATCGCATTCCGACCCTGATATCAAAATTTCCACTTCCGATCGGATTTCTCAAAAACCTTTAAATTTCTATCTTTAGCCAAATGACTTCAAAATGACCTACGGACATCTGAATTCACTTCCGATCGCGCTCCCAACTCCTGAATGACCATACGGAGCTATTCCCAGACTCGAAATCTCAAACGGACATCTATACACTGAAATGCCTGACATCCCAAACTTATGAAATTCTTCTGAAATGTTATCTTCCATAATATGCGCCGAAACGCTCCCGGGTTCTCCAAAGCCCGATCCGGACATACGCCCAAGTCCGAAATCATCATACGAACCTGCTGGAACCTTCAAATCTTGATTCGGAGGTCGGTTACTCAAAATTCCAATCTTAGTTGATTTTTCCAACTTAAGGCTTCTAAAATGAGAACTTTCTTTCCAAATCAACCATAAACTTTCCGAAACTCGATTCCGACCACGCCTACAAGTCATAATGCCTGAAATGAAGCTGATCATGGCCTCAAACAGCTGAAAGACGCGCTAGAACTCAAAACGACCAGTCGGGTCATTACAGAACCCCTCCCCACTCCCCTTTGAAATAAAATTTAGAACTCAAATCACTCCAATTCTCTCTAGCAACATTATTCTGTGCTTTTGATTCCTGTCCAACTGGAAGCCAAGGCCAGAAATCCTCAACTGTTTTTCTTTTGTTGGTGGTAATTGCTACATTATTGAATTCCTTCTTTCCTGTTTCATCTTAACTGGTGAGTTTATTGAAGCCTTTGGTTTTCCATTATGATTACTTGTTTAATATGTTACTGTTATTAAACCATGTTACCGTAAATGTTATTACTTATAGTTAAGACATGTGGAACTTAGAATGAATCGATTAATGAAATCTGCCTAACTCTGTGTAATTTAGGACTATCTTTTAGCATTAAACAAGTTTTCATACCTCTTCCTCATGACTGGTTAATTATGTGTGCCTTAACAGATTCATCTGTTTGTTTGTTTAACATGTTACCATGTAATATGTTTGGTTTTGTGTTCACTATGCTATAACACCTCTATTATATTTTCTTAATCAATTCCCTGACCTACTACTACTCAATGAGATTTCTTTATGTGACTTAATTTTTATCTGAAATCTTTGTGATATCTGTGAACATGTTTGTGAATTGGCTTTATTAGCATGTAACTTTGTTAACTCCTAAAACTGGATTAAGTCTGCTTGAGTTCAAATCTGTTGCTATTTGTTTCTATTCCATGTGTGATTCTGTAATCCTCCCCTACTCTCCTGAATCCTCACTCTTTGTTGGCTGAAAGCCAAAGCAATTTAGGTTCTGTCCCCTGGCCTTCCTAGTGTGAGCACTGCTCAGGGTTCATATGAGGCCCTCGTGAACTCTGACACACTAGGATTTGGTCCCTGGTCTTCTTTGAACTGTTCTGATCATTCTTCTCTAGTGTGATCACTGTCCTGGGTTCTTGAAGCCCTTGGAAAATTTGACACACTAGAGATTTGGTTTCTATATGCTTATCCTTGAGATATGGGTGAATTATTCACTACTGGCTATTGTGTATCTATGAACATGGGCTTTTGGAGCTACTATGAGTTGAAGTCCTGGCATGTTCAGGTGCATTTAGGCCTACTGCAGGCTTCCTATAGTTTATGTACTTTGTAATTCATTCAATTCTTGTCACGACCCCAAATCCTAATCTGGCCGTGAGGGCGCCTATCGTGGAACTAGGCTAGCCAATAATCACATGTTTACAGTTTCTTTAAAATCCCAACCAATTAGCATTTCATAAAATGTACAGAATTTACTAAATACATTAGACCAATAAACAGTTCAACCAACCCCAAAACTCGGAGCCAACATGTCATGAGCATCTACGAGAGACAAGCCAAAAACGTATACTATTATAATACAAAACCTCCGAATAAATAGCTAGATACAACAATAAGGGAAAATAGAGATGCTGCGGACACTGAACAGCTACCTCTATATCCCGCACTCCGGCTCCACCCGGAATAAATAGCTAAAGCTCGGTATCTGCACCTGAATCTGCACATAGGGGTGCAGGGAGTAATGTGAGTACACCAACTCAGTAGTAATGAAAATAAATCAAACCTAAGCGGCAAGAAACCACATAAAAATCAATGTCATCAATTCACAATATACACAACCTTTCTTTCCAACAGTATAAACATAGATATATGAAGTCACCATGCCTTAAAACCAACTTCAGAAAATCCTTTGATAAATGTATATTTTCAACAACTTCAAACCGAAAGATTTAGTGTGAAAATGAAGTAAATCATAAAGAGGCCCCTCGGGCAAATAAATTTCATAAATCCAGAGTGAAAGTGGTAAAATCATAAGTAGCCCCTCGGGCAAAAACATGTATCATAATCAGCCCATCAGGCATGCCTCATAGTCACTCATAATCAGTCCCTCGGGCATACCTCACCATCTCTCATAATAGCCCCTCGGGCATACCTCACAATCACTCATGCCTCCCAATCACTCGGCACTCGGTGCGCTCACTAGGGGTATGTGCAGACTCCGGAGGGGCTCCTTTAACCCAAGTGCTAATATCAAGCCACCTCGTGGCGTATCATATCCTCACAATCAAGCCCTCGGCCTCACTCAGAAGAACCTCTCAAAAGCCCCTCAGGAGAATCAGTAAAACAGGGTACTCGACCCAAAACATCATTTTTGTAAATCTCAAAGTAGTGTAAATCAGGCTGAGTTTCGAAAACAGTAAGCACAATGTGACTGAGTGCATCAATAAAAAGTGATGAAAACAATAGTAAAAAGCCCCCAAGGGGTCTAAACAGATCGGCACGAGGCCCCAAACACGGGTTATAGCCCAAATATTTCAACAATCTTTAGAACATAATTTAACATAAGGTTTTGAGTAAAATATGCAACTCGATAGTTGCCGCGGAGAGGACCAAATCCAAATCCAAAAATCAGTGCGCGCCACATACTCGTCATCCGACATGTGCGCCATTCTAAAATCAGTGAGAAATATGAAGTCTGAGGTTTCATACCCTCAGGACAAGATTGATAACCATTACTTACCTCTACCGGGCCACAACACTAGTCCGCTATGCTCTTGCCCCTCAAATTGTTCCTGATTGCTCCGAATCTAGCCAAAACCGGTTTAACATCATTAATATATACTAAAGGAACACAACCCAATCGAAAACTATCAAATTATACAAAAAATCTCGAAATTCGGTCAAACCCGAGCCCCGGGCCCACATCTCGGAATTCGATAAATTTTACATCACTAGAAACCTCGTCCTCCCACGATTCTACACATACCAAAAACACCACAATCAGAGCTCAATTGCCTACCCGAATTGCCAAGAGAATTTTCCAATCCTCTACCCATTCTTCCCAACCTTTTCCTACTTTAATCCTTCAATTTACAAGCCTAATCCGAACAAAATAGCATAGAAACTATTTTAATAACCCGTGAACTTACCTCCACTGAAGAACCACTGATTCTCTCTTCAATTTGCCTTCAAATGAGCTCCAATCGCATGCAACAATGGTGAAATGAATAAAATTTCACGGAGGTCTCTTTTATACTGTTCTGCCCAGCATTTCCGCACCTGTAGACACTTAATCGCACCTGCGGACCCGCACCTACAGTTCCAGGTGTACACCTGCGCAATCCTACTAACGGACCAATTTTTGCACCTACGACCACTTTTCCGCACCTGCGGCTTCGCAGGTGCGGCCAACTCTTCGCACATGAGGAATTACCCTCCCTAGCCTCCTTTTGCACTTGCGCACGGACTTTCGCACCTGCGGCTACTCATCCGCAGGTGCGGCCAACACCAAAAACTTACACCAGCAGTTATTGGCTACAAATTTCCAAGTTCAAAACTTCGCCAACCATCCGAAATTAATCCCGAGCCCCTCGGGGCCCCAACCGAACATACCAACACACCGCATAGAACTATTCCAACTTATTCGAGCCTTCAAAACACCAAAAACAACATGAAAACACCAAAATTACATCAAATTCAAGCCTATGAACTTTGAAACTTCCAAATTTTGTCAACTATGCCCAAACCAACCAAAACACCTCCGATTGACCTGAAATTTTGCACACATACCCAAAATTACATTATGGACCTGTTCCCACTTCTGGAATCCCATTCCGACCCTGATAGCCTATTTCCACAGTTGGCCGGAAATCACCAAAAACTAACTTTCGCCAATTCAAGCCTAATTCTTCACTGGACATTAAAACTTCATTCCGAACACACTCCTAAGTCCCAAATTACCTAACAAAGCTATACGAGCCATAAAATCCACATTCCGGGGTCATTCACAAATAAGTCAACTCTCAGTTGACCTTCTCAACTATTAGGCTACTTTAGGGGACTAAATGTCTTAATTCTCACCATGACCACTCCGGACCCAAACCAACTGACCCAACACAACAAAAACAGGCTACAAATATATGACAAATGTAGAAATGGGGGAAACAGGGTAAATCTCACGGAATGACCGGCCGGGTCGTTACAATTCTGGTATGTAATAATTGTTTGTAATAACAATTGGGGTGTTAGTAAATTGGGAAACTGGGTTTATTTTATCATTTGCATGAGATGGGTATAAATAATACCTATAGGTGTTTACTTTACTCAAATACATTATGCTATTGTGTGTTAGATAACCTGCCTATAGGTGTTTACTTTGCTCGAATATGTTTTGTTACTGTGTGTGGTAAATAACCAGCCTATAAGTGTTTACTTTGCTCGAATATGTTCTGTTACTGTGTGTGGTAGATAACCTGCCTATAGATGTTTAATCCGTCTAATCTATTATGCGTTTACATGTTAGATACCATGCCTATAGGAAATAAAATAACTAAAGTTCAACTTGCATGGCAAGCATATTCACTGGGCATCATGATCATAGGGTCATTCATATTCTATAAATCTACATTTTTTGTCATGCCTATAGGGTTCTTAATTGATTGATATGCTATTGTCATACTTGCCCATTAGAAAGCATGCCTATAAGAACTAAAACCAGTTTTAATCACCAAAAGTAGGAATTATGTCTATAGGGTAATCACCATCTGTGTTAAACACTAAGACTAGGATTTAACCACTGTCTCGTTGAACACCATTAGAAAGCATGCCTATAGGAACAACACAATAATTCTGAATCTCTCTCGTTGCTTATCACTGCCTAACACTGAGTAAATCACCTAGATAGCATGTATATAGGGTTTAACCACTTATGCTTATAATCAGTAGGCAAATGTGCAGTCACTTAGAAATTACTTTGCATAATTGCATGTATGATTAAAATCCAGAATCACATAGAAATCATGTCTATAGGACCTAACAACTTTAATTGTTGAAACTGTAAAAACGCCTAACCTGCTGCGTGTATTTGCTGCCTAAGTGTGGAGGCTAACTTGGGCCCCCCTATTTTCTTTTATATGAAAGTCCAACTTGTTTTGTATGTCGCCTAGTTTTACCATTTTTTGAGCAACCTATGTTAAGTCTAGAGCTATCCAAAGTGGAGGTTCAAATTCCTTCTGGGCCATAGGCAAGGGACAGGTAGTGCACGCAAAGGGTACGACTTAGAATTGATTAAATCACTTTAGGTAAATAACTTAAAGATCGTAATCGGGTAGCAGGAGATAATAGTTTGTGCCCACTGAATAATATGAGTAACACCTCCGTCTTGGGGGAGCTACGAAGTATTATTTATGTTGCACGGGGTGATCCTTTAGGCTAAAAAACATAGGACCCCCCCATTCCTATTAAAATAATTCCATCTCTTCTCCATTACACTAATTCACATGATTTGAGTTCGGCCGGGACCCATCGTTGTGGACCTCGAGGAGTGCCTAACACCTTCTCCTCGAGGTAATTTGAGCCCTTACCCGATCTTTGGTGACGCAAACTAGTAAATCCGATTCATTTGCAATAGGTTCCCTAACGCACCTTAATCAGTTATGTGGCGACTCTCTTTTAATAAACCTTCCTCCATTTCATAAGAGTTACCAATGTCGAAACCCGATTTCGCGAGAAAAAGGGGGCGCGACAGCATGACGACTCTGCTGGTGATATCTTTAGGATTTTACCATAACGAACTTGGTTTGTGTGAATTAGTCTCCCTCGATAAGTGTGCCTTTGTTATTTTATGCTTAAATTTTCCATTTATTTGTTACATGCACATCCCCTTCCCTATTCTCCTTTTACATGCAATTCTTCGTTTAATCTCGTTATAATATGCAAATCATATTTGTTGGCTTCAATCTTTATGTCCTTCCCAATCCCTACCCCTTTTTACCGCTTTATTTTTATTTTTCCATTATAAGAACTGACTCATTCCTTGTTTTTTCTTTTTTTCCTGTATTTACAATTATTAAATACCGTGTTTATCGCTTTCATCATGTAAAATACTTGACAAATGTTATTTCAATTTTTGCATAATTACATGCTCTGCATCATATTCCACTCATGCGCAATTAATACCATAGCGGCACTTGATGAGTGTCCGCGCTCTTCCTATGTTGCCCTTTTAAATTTGAAAAGGCTTATTTGCGGTAAAACTAGTCGATCAGCGGTGCATTCGACGGTTCCATGTATTTCCCTCTCAAGTTGTCCGCTTGAGGGTACCAGTCTAGACTTCTATAGAAAAATCCTACTCCGATGTTAACTGTGCATGCATCATGTCCAAACCTAGCATTGGTTAGTCTGTTGTCCACATAATAACCCTATAAGGAAAGCCTAGTCCAAAGCCCATCGGGATTTCCATAATCCCAACGGGCACAATCATAATATGCGCATTCTTTGGAGAAAACGTGCCGATATGCTAATCATTAACGTGTAAATAGTCAAATCCGGAGGGGGAAAGGGCTAACTTTATCTGTTTTGCAGAAATGAGGCACGAAGTACCCAGGTTCGGCATGGTCTGAAGTATCTCACCTCTGTTGCTAGACTGGTGGTAAAATATCCCACCAAGTGATAAAAACCATGTGAAAAGAGTTCTCGGCAATTTGACCATCCTTGCTAGACATTCAAGCCAAACAATGTACTGATTGAGGCTGTTACTATGTTCTGGGATGAAAAGAGGGATGTCTTTCATTTCGGTAATGTAGAGATGACTCCCCTTCTTGAGGAAATAGGAGGTTTTGCTGGGCTACCCTGGGATAGCCCTGGTCTGTTGGTACCAACAAATTACACTTCTAGGGGGTTTCTTAAAATGGTGGGTCTTAGAAAGAATGACGAGTTAGTCTGCTTGAAGAAGTCCTACATACCTTTCGACTTCCTTTACGAGTGTTATGGGCACAACACATCCCACCGTATTTTATATGATGAGTTTGCCATCACTTCCCTGGGTTGGACTCCTCGTCGGGTTTTTGTGTTCATCGTCCGTTTTCTGGGTATGATAGTATTTCCAATCCAAGGAGATAGGATTCACACTCGTTTGGCTATGGTCACCAAGACTTTAATGGAAGGTATTGAGGGACAGGCTTACAACTATTGTCCCAATGATCGTAGCAGAGATATACCGAGCCCTGGACCGATGCAAGAAGGGATTCAGACATTTTGAGGGTTGCAATTTATTGCTGAAGATATGGTTGTTGGAGCATCTTCAAAGAGGACAATACCATCAGGAATTTCCATGGCGACCATGGAATGACAACATAGCTTTCCACCATCCAAAAAAAATGACTTTCATCCCAAACAGGTTCGCACAATCGGAAAACACTGTGGATTGGGTACACTTCTTTAGCAATCTATCTGATGACAAGGTCCATTGGATGTTCGAGTGGTTCCCTACTAGCGAGTTCATCATCAGGTACAGGGATGTTCCTCACTTAGTGATGATCGGCTTGAGGGGTATATATCATTATGCTCCTATCAAGGTCATGAGATAGGATGTGAGAAAACAAGTCATACCACGAGTCTCCAAGATGGTTCATTACAAAGAAGAATTTCAAGGTGATGCCATTCCATTCAGTGTGAAGCCCAACACATGTGGCATCTAAAGATTATTGTGGAGAAGGATACCATCGAACCAGATCGATACCACGTCGTCAGTCATGTGTATTTCTACCTATCTTGGTTGGTTTATGACATAGCGGGATAAGTTGATCCAGGGGTCAATCGAGGAAATAGGGTCATAGAGGAAGCTGCCGAAGCACAGGTGAAATACAAGAGGTTGCACAAGAGAATCCTTGAGTCTGAAGCAAAGCATTTGGAACCACACAAGGTAGACATGGAATCAATCAACGAATGGAGGGAAATTGCTACAAAGTCAACAGAGAGGTTGGAATACTTAGAGAAGGGTCTGATGGAACTTAAGGGGAAGATGAGGAAAAGGATCGTGGATTGTCAGAATGCAGAGGACAACGAAGGAGGACCCTAGCAAGGGCCTATCTCCTGCTGGACATGCGCGACCCAGGGAATCTGATCGACGGGGCCAAGAAGGATAAGCTTCGAGAAGGTCCCTCCTGGACCAAGTAGATTAGAATTATTGTTTACTTGCTTTTCTAGAGTCGTTTTAGAAATTGATTGTAATAAGGAAAATGCCAGTAGCAAATGAGGCAGTTGTCGGCATTAAGCTTCTCCAAATCTACGTGTCGCTAGGCCTACCTCAGGCACAATGAGGTCCCCAATTTAGGACGCGAATTTATGATTCCGCAATACATGTTTAAATACCGCAAATATCCTTCCAAAACCCCTACTGACTTGTTTACCTTTTTGCTTTTCTTTGTTTTGATTATTCCCACCTCCTAAGGTTGGTTCATGCATACTGGCATCATCAACATATCATACCAGATCCAGAGGTCCTCCACCCCTCCTCCTCCAAGTGATCTTAAAAGTAAGGGAATAGATAACATGAGCGGTATCAGGAAAGATAACGCTGCGCATGTGGAAAATGTTGAAACTTCAGATGGTCGGAGTACTCCGGCACATAATGATTTGGTTCTATGGTTAAAGCAGAAAATACTGGAACTGCAAGAGGAACTTGAGTAGGTTCGAAACTTGGCAAACCTTTCCCTCACCTTAAATGTCCCGCATATTAACTTGATCAGCTTATGATAGGCTATAAGTACGTATTTTAGTCTCTTATTACACTCTAATTTACTGCACTTTAATTGAGTTTGAGCTTTAATCACTAGTGTTTGGCACTAATTGTGTATTTTATGCCTTGTAGGAGTGATTCCGAGCTATGTGGATGTTATGGAATGAATTCAAGTAATTTAGAGCTTTTAAATCTGAGTAAAATCCCAAGGAATTAAGTCGAGATCGTGTTCGGGGATCAACAAATGATAGTTAAGAACAAACAAATAATCGAGTAGGTATATTACGCACTGTCTAGAAAAATGCACATAACTTTAATTTAAGAACTCCATTTGAGATCGAATATATAGTTTTGGAAAGCTAATTCAAAGAGCTACAACTTTCATGTTTTATGTTTTTCCAAATTTCAAACAGAACAGGGTGAAAATGCACGACAGGTTCGAAGCCATGCACTGGCTGCGGATGTGAGGCAGAACACATGGTAAAATCCACGGCCAGTGCGCGACCGCGAACGTCCTGACCTGGAAAGTGTCATTTTTCGCGTAGGATAAGGTATAATTGTTTGGGCCTGATCTTACTTGGTATATATACATGAAAAACAGTATTTTGAGGACTTTTGACACAGATTCGACCTAAGGAGGCAGGGACACAATAGGAGCAAGCCGGGGAATTCTTCTACGAGTTTTTCCTTTCTCTTACTATTTTTCGTTGTTGGTTATGACTTTTAGTATTGTAGTTTTACATACTATTATGAATAGCTAATTATTTGTCTAGGGTTTTGATGGAACCCTTTGTATGATAAATTCTTGTTATGTTTTTATATAATTGAGTCGTTGGATTTCTCTACTTGTTCAACTATGTTTATATTGTGGTTGGTTGAAGATATCTCAATAGACTGTGCCTATTTAGTCTGTATTACTCAAGAGAGAGTGCATATTTAGTTAGTTGTTGAACAACATCACTCCTAACATATATGAGGGATCAATACAGAGGGTTTAAAGATGGGATTAGGGATAACGAAACCTTGGTACGATCCGAGTGAGCCGTACTTAATACCAGCTAGCGTAATTCAGAAGAATATATCTAGTAAATTGTGGTAGTTACTCGGGAGAGAATTACAACACGCAGAGCGCTCATGATTGGTAGAGAATACTTAGGCGAAATTATAGAAGACGTAGCGGAAAGGATTCCGACAATTGGGGAAATCATAACTCTAGACCTCCTTAATATTTTCTCCAACCCGTAGTATCTTTAGTTGTTAATCTACTACTATAATTATTTAGTTAATTAGATATAAGAATCTTAATATTTGTAACTTAGGAATTGTTCGAGTTAATCTTCTTAGTGATAGTCAACAACTATAGCTAAACCTTAGTTCTCTGTGGGATTCGACTCCGGACTTGTAAACCGGATTATATTTGCAACGACCACGTAGTCCTTTTTATAAGGCATAGTTGGGCGTGATCAAATTTTGGCGTCGTTGCCGGGGACTAACGGTGTAGCTGTAGGTGTACATATTTCTAGGTTGCAAGTTTGAGCTTTTATTATTGTTTTCTTGTATTTGATTTTTTTTAGGTGTACATATTTCTTGGAATTATTTTTATTTTTATTTTTGATCTAATAGACATGGAATCTTGGAATTATGAGAGTTTTGATGTTGGTAATTATACTTTTGATCCTCCTTATGCACATAGTGGAGGAAACCACCCAGGGCAAAATAATCAAAATATTCCCGAGAGCGAGTTCTGTGCACCAACTCAATCTTATGTGTGGAATGTGTGTGATATGTATGGTGGTCAAGACAGTCACTTTCGTGGTTGTGCTTATATTTATTATCTTCCCCCAACCCCTTACTTTGATGGTTCTTCATTTTCTTGTGAAGTTAATAGGAACAAAGAACCCAGGGATGAGGATCTAGAAGAGATCAAGGATATGCTAAAGTTCCTTGTGGAACAATATGATAAAATACAGCTGCAGATAGAAAGGCAAGATGCAACTATTCACAACTTGGGGGCTCAAGCTAGTAAACTAATTGAACATTGTAAAGTGCAACAAGCTTACATTGTGGATAATAGCCAAGAAGATCATGAATTGGCTGCAGAAATTTCCATTATAATTGAAGATTTAAAAAAAATGAGGAGATTCTAGTGGAGGAGGTCAGAGTAAAACACCAACAACCTATCCAACTAAAAGTTGAGGATGCTGATGTTGAAGAAGTAATACTAGAGTCAACCGGGGACGTTGAAGATATAAATTTAGTTGACTCTAGTGTGATTGGTGTTGAGGAAGTTAAAATTTTTGAAGTTCATGTATTTGAGCGTGTTGGACCTCATTACAAACACTTCTCGACATTATGTTCAGATTGTGAAATGGAAACTGATATGTATGAGCCAATACAAGAGTCAAGGGAATAGGTAGATGAGCCCTATATTCTGAAATGTTCAAGGCCGTCTGGGCAAAGTGAAAATCCTCGGTTGAAAGCCAAAAAGTTTATAAAGTATCATTTAATTTTTGGCTCGCAACAATTTGTATCTCCCCAAGAGCATGATCATAGAGCAGAATCAAAACTTGGGGTCCAATTCATAAGTTCAAAGTGGAGGCAGAAAGTGATTCGCATCATGCCGCGACATTAAATCAAGCGCTTGTTGGGAGGCAACCCAGCTTTACTTTTTATTTTATTTTATTAATTTATTATTATTGTATTATTCTCGTAGTGTCGATTTTTGATTTTTAGGAGCATGGAACGCAAAGCGATTGGAAGGATGCAACAACAAACCAGATGGTTGGAACTAAGTGTGAGGTACCCGCACGAAGGACCAGGCCTGGGAGAAGTCTGAGTACCCCATGAGCTGCTAGTGCTTCGGCCTTTGGCCTACTAGGGAGTTTCTTTTACCCTCTTATTAGTTATGGTATGCATTGGGGACAATGCACAATTTTAAGTGTGGGGTGAGGAGATTGTCTGGGTAACTTTCCATGCTATTTTAGTTGTGTTAGTTTAATTGAATAAACTTTTTTACAAAAATATAAAAGATTGGACTTTTCCCGACGATGGATCTATTAGACAATTTTCTTGAGGGATTTAAGTCGAAAGGAAAAAAGACAAAAAAGATTTTCTTTCGTTAGGTAGTGTAGAAATTCCCCCTTGGTTTTTCTTTATGCCGCAGTTCTTTTCCAAGGGTTTGTTTGAACCGGGTGTAGTTAGTTTTATTTTTTTTAGCAATAGGAGCCATTGTGTTGTGTTTTGAATTGAAGCAATATCTCTTGGATTTGTTATGCCTTGAGAATAGTGAGTACTTTGGTTGTGACGCTTAGGCTCAGTTTTTGACTCTTGTATAAGTACCTTAAATTATATGATTTTCGATTTGCTTAACTTCTTTGACTAGAGTGTCTTGATGAATCCAATCATGAGTGAGTTATGTGCCATATGTGTGTGAGGTTTGGGTGTTATTCTGTGCATTGCATTTGATGCCTAGAACTTGCCCCGTGTGTTTGCAAATCGAAATAGTAGTTTTGTTCAGTCTTGGAAGTGATATAGGCGTTTCTTTGTTGAGCCAGATATGTATATTTTACCTGCCTAATTATTATGTATCGTAGTTAACCCCTTTGAGCCTGTAATCCTGTTTCTTTAGCAACCATATTACAAGTCTTACCCATTTGTTTGAATTAACCATCTATTTGAACCTTCTAACCTCTCATGAGCACTTGAATTGTTATGAACTGTATAAAAGTTAAAGTGTGGGGTGGTTGGTTTGGATTTTGAGTGGAACTAATGAAATAAGGAGAAAGGTGCACTGTTTTGAAAAAGTAAGAGCCACTTGAATTTTTAAAAAAAAAAAAGAAAAGGAAAAATAGTTGTATTGCTTTGAAAAAAAATATATTCCTTGATAAGTGGTGACTCTTGATGTATTGTGCTTAAAGGAGTATGGGATAATATACATTAATGTGAAGGTGGAGTTTGGTTTGACATAAGTATGGGGTTTGAATGTTAAAGTATATATATTAAAGTGATTAGGGAGGTGTAGTCACTCTTATATCTAAATGTATCCTACCTGTCCCGCAGCCTACATTACAACCAAATAAAGTCCTACTTGATCCTAGACTAAATGAGCTCGATTAGTAAAGTAGCACACTACGGGCAAGCCTATGGTGCATCTTTTGTGGCATATGAATGTTATTTCTGAGAGTGAGTGAATTCTTTCTATCTTGAGTTCCTAAGTGTTATTAAATTTTATTATGTGGAACTACTCTCTTTTGTTGTGAGAGGGCACTTGATTCATGAAGGAAAGGTAATGTCAGTGACCTCTATGTTATAGTAAGTGAGTGATTTGGAATAATGCGTGGTACTTGTAAGTCAAATCTTGAGGTGAAGATGTTACACTTTTGAGCTTAGTCTATTTTAAGTATTCTTGGTGTGATGAGTTAGGAGAATTGTTTAAAAAGGTCGTGTCTATATAAAGTGTAGTTTGATTACTCGAGGACGAGCAATGGTTTAAGTGTGGGGTGTTGATGATAGGATATAATTACGTATTTTAGTCGCTTATTACACTCTAATTTACTGCACTTTAATTGAGTTTGATCTTTAATCGCTAGTGTTTTGCATTAAATGTGTGTTTTATGCCTTGTAAGAGTGATTTCTAGCTATGTGGATGTTATGGAATGAATTAAAATGATTTGGATCTTTGAAGTCAGAGTAAAAGCCCAAGTAATTAAGCCGAGATCGTGTTCGGGGATCAATGGATGATAGTTAAGAACGAACAAAAATCGAGTAGGCATATTGTGCACTGTCTAGTAAAATGCACATAATTTTTTTCTATGATCTCCATTTGAGATCCACAATATAAGGTTGGAAATATAATTCAATGGGCTACAACTTCATGTTTTACTTTTTCTCAAATTCCTAACAGAACAGGGTGATAAATGCACGACGGGCTTGCGGCCGTGCACTGGCCGTGGATGTGAGGCAGAACACTGGGGCCGCGGACGTCCTGACCTGGAAAAGTGTCCTTTTTCGCGTAGGAGAAGGTATAATTGTTTGGTCCCGACCCTACTTGGTATATATACATGAAAAAATGGTATTTTGAGGACTTTTGAAACAGATTCGACCTAAGGAGGCAGGGACACAATAGGAGCAAGCCGGGGAATTCTTCTACGAGTTTTTCCTTCCTCTTCCTATTTTTCATTGTTGGTTATGACTTTTAGTATTGTAGTTTTACATACTATTATGAATAGCTAATTTTTTATCTAGGGTTTTAATAAAACCTTTTGTATGATAAATTCTTGTTGTGTTTTTATATAATTGAGCCGTTGGATTTCTCTGCTTGTTCAACTACATTTATATTGTGGTTGGTTGAAGAGCTCTCAATAGATTGTGCCTATTTAGTGTGTATTACTCGGGAGAGAGTGCATATTTAGTTAGTTGTGGAACAACATCACTCCTAACGTATATGTGGGATCAATACGGAGGGTTTAAAGGTGGGATTAGGGATAACGAAACCTTGGTGCGATCCGAGTGAGCCGTACTTAATGCCAGCTAGCGTAATTTGGGATAATATGTCTAGTAAATTGTGGTAGTTACTCGGGAGAGAATTACAACATGCAGAGCACTCATGATCGGTAGAGAATACTTAGGCAAAAATATTGAAGACGTAGCGGGAAGGATTCCGACAATTGGGGAAATCATAACTCTAGACCTCCTTAATCTTTTCTCAAACCCATTGTATCTTTAGTTGTTAATATACTACTTTAATTATTTAGTTAATTAGATATAAGAATCTTAATATTTATAACTTAGGAATTGTTTGAGTTTATCTTCTCAGTGATATTCACAACTGTAGCTAAGTCTTAGTTCTTTATGGGATTCAACTCTGGACTTGTAAACCGGATTACATTTGCAACAACCGCTTAGTTCTTTTTATAAGGCATAGTTGGGCGTGATCAAAATCTTTGTGTGAAACCTTCAAAATCAAGCATAAAAACTCCATAGCATACCGACCCCAAATGAATGGAGCTGTGGAGGCTGCCAATAAGAACATCAAGAAGAAACTAAGGAATATGGTACACAATAATAAACAATGGCACGAGAAGTTACCATTTGCCTGATTAGGATACCGTACCACAGTCTGCACGTCAACCCTGGAAACCACTTATCTATTGGTCTACGGTACTGAATCTGTCATCCCCGCCGAGGTAGAAATTCCATCTTTGAGAATCATACAAGAAGATGAACTCAGTAATGCAGAATGGATAAGAAGCCGCTATAAGCAATTAGCTCTCATTGACGGGAAAAGTATGAATGCAGTGTGTCATGGTCAGCTCTATCAAAACAGAATGTCTAGAGCTTTCAACAAAAGGGTCAAACCTAGATAGTTCACACCTGGGCAGCTGGTGCTTAAACGGATCTTTCCACATCAGGATGAAGCCAAAGGGAAATTCTCACCCAATTGTCAAGAAACTTATATGGTTAACAAGGTATTGACAAGAGGAGCACTCATACTCGCAGAGATGGACGGAGAAATTTGGCCAAAGCCCATCAACTCAGATGCAGTCAAAAGATACTATGTTTAAACTGTTTGCATTTATTCATATGATGTATTTTAACTACGCTTGACCTGATTCCCATTTAAGAGGGGATACGTAGGCAGCCCTGTGGGTTCGGTCACAATACAATAAAATTTCCATTTTCTTCATAATCAAAAACTGGGGTAGAATTTTGAGGAACATCACCGTACGCGAAATGGCCAGAAGTTCATCTAGATAACTGGGGACCCTCAAAATTCTATGGCAAGAAGGTTGCGATGTCTCTGATAATGTCACAATTGCTGGTTCATCTAATCAACTTTTTTTGCATATTTTGTTTTGAATAACTATGCATACGTATTTTTGAAAACTTTATTTTTATCCATATGCTATCCATGGTAACTCGAACAGGACTCTAGTGCGGAGCGGAGCAGAGCAGAGCAAAACAAGTAGACAAAGGCACGAACCAACCTTCCCCGCAAAACTCACGATTTTTCTTTGAATGCAGGAACAATGGATAGTCGCCAGTATATGCGCACATTAGAACCACTGTCTCCATAACCACAAAGCTAACGGACTCATCTCCACCTAAGATATACTCCTCCATCACTTATTATTTATTCATTGCATGAGACTAAGCATTATCTCGAATCCTGCGTAAAGGCTAAGCATTGCCTTTTATTTGCATGAGAGTAAGGATTGTCTCCAATCTTGCATGAGGCTAAGCCCTGACTCCTTAATTGCATAAGGCTAAGTATTGCCTTCCCATTGCATAAGACTAAGCACTGTCTCAAATCTTGCATGAGGCTAAGCACTGCCTCCTTAATTTCATAAGCCTAAGCATTGCCTTCCCTTGCATGAGACTGAGCATCGTGTCAAACCTTGCATGAGGCTAAGCCCTGCCTCCTCAATTGCATAAGGCTAAGCTCTGCCTTCCTATTGCATGAGACTAAGAACTGTCTCAAATCTTGCATGAGGCTAAGCCCTGCCTCCTCAATTGCATAAGGCTAAGCTCTGCCTTCTCATTGCATGAGACTAAGCACTGTCTCAAATATTGCATGGGGCTAAGATCTGCCTCTTTAATTGCATAAGGCTAAGCATTGCCTTCCCCTTTCATGAGACTAAGGATTGTCTTAAATCTTACATGAGGCTAAGCCTGCCTCCTCAATTGCATAAGGCTAAGTTGTGCCTTTTTATTGCATGAGACTAAGCACTGTCTCAAATCTTGCATGAGGCTAAGCCCTGCCTCCTCAATTGCATAAGGCTAAGCTCTGCCTTCCTATTGCATGAGACTAAG
>ML372548.1:0-12294 GCA_005239525.1 Nicotiana knightiana | reverse complement strand
TTTTCTATAATTTTTGAAGGCATTAAATCAATTTATTTCTATATTTTTATTATATCAATTCCCATTAATTACCTTACAAATTATTTTTATGATGATTTTATCATTTAAACTTACCATTTACACCCATATTAGGTTTTAAATATTTGATACATTTATTATATTTACATTTGCATTTTTTAAGGCTAAATTGCATATTTTTTCAATAATAGCTCATACATGCCTATAATTACTTTATTTATGCAAAAAATAACCTTTTATATTTTTATAGTATTAAATAATTGTTTTAAATCATTTTTATGCATAAATTATATTTTGTTATTTATTTATTATTTTTACAAATTATTTATTAAATATTGGGTATTTAAATAATAGCCCAAATTTTACCCCAATTTTGGACTAACACTCCAGCCCAATTACCTAAATACCTAGCCCAATTACCCCAATTCCAAACCAAACATCCCTTTACTAAAACCCGGTTGGTACCCGCCAAGCCAAGCCAAGCCAATCTTTTTTTAAAATCCTGGCCATTGATCTTTAAGATCAATGGCCCACGCTTAACTCCACCCTTTTAATTATTCCCCTAACCCTAACCCATTTTTCACCACCCACCGCCCCTAAATTCTCTCTCTTCTTCTTCTCCTCTGAAGGAACCCTAGCGTCGTTAACCTATTATCCCCTCCGATTCACCCAGAAATGGAACCAATCAATGATTCCCTTACCTTGTTGACCACCTCTCGCTACTGGATACTCATCTAAGATGTTACTTAGTTGCTTGCCTAAACATGGCAAGAAAATCTCGTCATAATCGAACCAAAGACGATTCAAACCCTTGATTTATCTACTTGATGTCTATATTAATTCTCATTATTTTATGGTATGGTTCTCTTCTGTTGATACTTATTTACCCTAAACTAGGGTTTTTAGATCTCTTTAGATCGAACCAAAATTGGTTCGATTCTTTGATTTTGGGTGATATTTTGTCTATATTCATCCTATTCTATGTGATATTTAAGTTTTATTTTAGATTCCACCGATTTTTTCATTTGTCCTAAAATCGGTGTTTGAATTTCCCTTTGTTCCTTATTGATTCTCAACCGATACTTTTCCTTTTCTGAGTTTAACTACTATTTTTCCTTATGTTTCCCTATCTTTTATTTTATTCTTTGCCTTAAAATTGTTTTGGTATCATTTGTGTGTTTTCCTGTTGATTTACTGAATCACTTTGATTTGTGCCCTAAAATCGCTTCTAATAGATTCCAGAATTCTTTATTTGCATTATTTGGAGAAAACATACCGATATGCTAATCATTAATGTGTAAGTAGTCAAATCCGAAGAGGGAAAGGGCTAACGTTATTTGTTTAGCAGAAATGAGGCACAAAGTCCCCAGGTTCGGCATGGTCCGAAATATCTCACCTCTGTTGCTAGACTGGTGGGAAAATCTCTCGCCAAGTGACAAAAATCATGTGAAAAGAGTTCTCGAAAATTTACCCTCCTTGCTAGACATTCAGCCAAATAATGTACTGATCGAGGCCGCTACTATGTTCTGGGATGAAAAGAGGGCTCTCTTTCATTTCGGTAATGTAGAGATGACTCCCCTTCTTGAGGAAATAAGAGGTTTTACCGGGTTACCCTGGGATAGTCCTGGTCTGCTGGTACTGGAAAATCGTGCTTCTACAGGGTTTTTTGTAAATGATGAGTCTTAGAAAGAATGACGAGTTAGTCTGCTTGAATAAGTCCTACATACCTTTCGACTTCCTTTAAGAACGTTATGGGCACAACATATCCTACCGTATCTATCATGATGAGTTTTCCATCACTTCCCTAGGTTGTCTCATTGTCGGGTTTTTGTGTTCATCGTGTGTTTTCTGGGTATGATAGTATTTCCAATTCAAGGAACATGATTCACACTCATTTGGCACTGATTATCAAAACCTTAATGGAAGGGATTGAGGGACAGGCTTACACTATTGTCCCTATGATCGTGGCAGAGATATACCGAGCCTTGGACCGCTGCAAGAAGGGATTCAGACATTTCGAGGGTTGTAATGATGGTTGTTGGAGAATCTTCAAAGAGGACAGTACCGTCAGGAATTTCCACGGCGACCATGGAATGACCACATAGCTTTCCACTATCCAAAAAGAAATGATATTCATCCCAGACAGGTTTGCGCAACCGGAAAACGTTGTGGATTGGGTACAATTTTTTAGCAATCTGACTGATGACAGGGTCCATTGGATGCTTGAGTGGTTCCCTACTAACGAGTTCATCATCAGGTCCAAGGATGTTCCCCACTTAGTGTTGATCGGGTTGAGGGGTATATATCCTTATGGTCCTATCAGGGTCATGAGACAGACTGGGAGAAAACAAGTCATACCGGGAGTCTCCAAGATGGTTCATTACAAAGAAGAATCAAGGTAATGCCATTCCATTCAAGTGTGAATCCCAACACATGTGGCATCTGAAGATTATTGTGGAGAAGGATACCATCGAACTGGATCGGTACTAAGCCGGTCATGTGTATTTCTACCTATCATTGTTGGATGATGACATAGTGGGAGAAGTCGAGCCAGGGGTCGATCGAGGAAACAGGGTCATAGATGAAGTTGCCGAAGCACAGGTGAAATACAAGAGGTTGCGTAAAAGAATCTTTGAGTCTGAGGCCAGACATTTGGAACAACACAAGGTAGATATGGAATCAATCAATGAATGGAGAGGAATTTCTACAGAATCAACAGAAAGGTTGGAGTATTTAGAGCAGGGTCTGATGGAGCTTTAAGGGAATATGAGTAAAGGAGTCGTGGATTGTCTAAATGCGGAGGGAAACGAAGGAGGACACCTAAAAATGGCATATCTGCTGCTAGACATGCGCGACCAGGGGAATCTGATCGATGGGTCCAAGAAGGCCAAGCTTGGAGAAGGTCCCTCCTGGACCAAATAGATTAGAATTATTACTTATTTGCTTTTCTACAGTCGTTTTAGAAATTGATTGTAATAAGGAAAATGCCATTAGCAACTCTTTCAATAATTGTCATTCTAGAGGTTTGACTTATATATTACATTAATGAAATGAGGCAGTTATCGGCATTAAGTTTCTCCATATTTACGTGTCGATAGGCCTACCTCGGGCACAATGAGGTCCCCAAATTAGGACGCGAATCTAATTCTGCAATACATGTTTAAATATTGCCAAAATCCTTCAAAAATTCCCTACTGACTTGTTTACCTTTTTTCTTTTCTTTGTTTTGATTATTCCCATCCATTAAGGTTGGTTCGTGCATACTAGCCTCATCAGCATATCCTACCAGATCGAGAGGCCCTCCACCGCCCCCTCCTCCAAGTGATCTAAAGCATAAGGGAAAAGCTAAGATGGATTACATGAGCGGCATCAGGAAAGACAACGATGCGCATGCAGAAAATGTTGAAACTTCAGATGGTTGGAATACTCCGGCACAGAATGATTTGATTCTACAGCTGGAGTAGAAAATACTGGAATTGAAAGGGGAACTTGAGCAGTTCCGCAACTTGGCAAACCTCTCCCTCACCTTAAACGTCCCAGATATTAACCAACAAAACGCCCAGAACCCAGCACCTCCTCAAAACGCACCAGACCAACATCCACAAAATCCTCCCGTACCTCATCAATACGCCACGCCTCCTCAAAATCCTAACCCTCCTCCAATACCAACTCCCTCAACACCAACATCTTCCAACTCAGTATCCGCAAACTACTACCTATCATACTCCTCAAAATACACCGCAACCTAGCCCCCATCTGCAGAACTCAACCAATGATCACCACCACAAATAAATCCCTGGTATCCATCAGAACAACCCCATATATGTAGAAACTCTACCTCACCCCACTCAACAAGCCCCATATACCCCAGAATCTGCCGAGAAGGACCTGCTCATCAAGAATATAGCAGAGGAACTTAAGAAGCTCACAATCCGAGTCTAAGGTGTCGAAGGGGTAAAGGCATTGATTGTTTGAACTATGAAGAAATGTGTATTCAGCCAGACGTAGAACTGTCGGAGGGTTACAAACCTCCCAAGTTCAAGATGTTTGATGGAACAGGCAACCCAAAGGTGCATCTAAGGACATACTATGACAAGCTCGTAGGATTTGGAAAAGATAAGAGAATTCGCATGAAGTTGTTCATAAGAAGTCTCACTCGAGACGCCCTTTATTGGTACATCAGTCAAAATCCCAAGAAGTGGGTTAACTGGGTAAGAATGGCATCAGATTTCATGGATCCGTTCAGGTTTAATACGGAGAATACACCAGACGTCTTCTACATACAGAATCTCAAAAAGAAGCTAACGGAGACTTTTCGCGAGTATGCTACTCAATGGAGATTGGAAGCCGTGAAAGTAAGGCCGGCATTGGAAGAAGAGCTGATGAGAAAGTTCTTTGTCCGAGCCCAAGAACCACAATATTATGAAAGGTTAATGGTTATCGAGAATCACAAATTCTCCGACATCATCAAGCTAGGGGACAGGATTGAATAAGGGATCAAGAGCAGAATGGTAACTGATTTTAAGGCATTACAGGCTATGAACAAAGCATTGCAGCCAGGGGGTATATCTAAGAAGAAAGAAGTAGGGGTCGTGATGGTATCCCAAGGTCCAAAATATCCTCTTACATATCAAACACCTCTACCTACATATCAGCCTTCACCTCCCAGATATCCTCTCACCACCAGCCCGCCAAAACTATCAGAAATCCAGACCAAATTTCTACCGCAGGCCATCCAGACAATATACCTCTATTGCTGAACCTATTGATCAATTATACGAGAAACTGAAAGTTGTCGGATATGTCACCCATATTCCCGATGGTTCCATGGAAAACTCTTCTCAATGGGTCAATCCAAATAAAACATGTTCCTACCACTCCGGCATGAAAGGTCATACCATCGATGAATGTCGCACTTTGAAAGACAAGATCCAGACATTAATTGATACCAAGGTCATACAAGCAAGAGAGGCTACACCTAACGCCTGCAACAATCCTCTCCCGGATCATAAGGGCGAGGGAGTAAATGTGATAGAGAATGATGAAGAATGGGACCTGGAAGGGTCAATTGGGCTTATTCGAGAAGGGTATGACCCAAAGAAACCTACGGTCACTCTTATTCCTATTGTGGTCCAGATACAACCACCAGTCGAAGTTGAAATAGCCGCACCAACCCCGTTCGAGGTAGAAATAACACCCGCAGCTGCACCTGCTCCATTTGAAGTAGAAGTAACCATGCCCTTCACTATGACGGTAACATCCACACCACACTTTAAGACCAACACCATACCCTGGGACTATGTTTCAGAAGCGAGGAGGAAAGGAAAAGCAAAAATGGAAGAATGTGGTGCAGCACAAGGGATGACCAGGACTGGTAGAATTTATATACCTGAGAATTTGGGAGGAACAAGTAAAGAAGATGCCTCCAAGAAGCCCATTATTGAAACTGGCCCGGATGATCTCTGGGAAAAGGTGCAAGTGAGAAAATATTTTGTGGTAGACCATCTGAACAAAACTCCTGCTCAGATATCCATCATATCATTAGTGCAGAATTCTGAGGCACAGAGGAATGCCTTGATGAAGGTATTCAATGAATCTTACGTACCCAACAATATCACCAGTGCGGAGATGGCTAACATGGTAGGGCAAGTACTGGAGAGCCACAAGATCACCTTTCATGAAGATGAATTTCCACTAGAAGGATTAAGCCACAACATGGCACTGCACATCAAGGTACAATGCGAGGATAAATTCATTGCCAGGGTTTTGATAGATGGAGGTTCCAGTCTCAACATCTGTCCATTGACAACTCTGAAGAGATTGGGCAAAGCATTACATGTAATAGGGGCAGAGACTATGAACGTGAAAGCATTTGATGGATCTCAAAGGGCCACGATCAGGGAAACCAATCTTTGCTTACAAATGGGCCCAACTTGGTTTGATGTAGAATTTCATGTACTCGACATATCCGACTCGTACAACTTATTATTGGGAAGACCTTGGATACATGCTTCTGGGGCTGTGGCTTCTACTTTACATCAAGTTGTAAAGTTCGAATAGAACCATCAGGAAGTGATCATTCATGGAGACGGGAGTAATCCCATTTATACCAACCAAATTGTTCCGGTCATGGAAAACAGAAGGAAGTTAGGTGGGGAGACTTATCATCGCATCGAGCGTGTCAATGCAATTGAGAAGGACAAGTGGTGGATCAGCAAAATAGAAAGCATACTAGCATGGGTAGGGTATGAACCTGGTAAAGGGATCGGGAAGAATCTCCAAGGTATTGCCAAGCCAATACAGCTAAAACGTCACGACACGACCATTAGATTAGGATATCAATACACCTGGCATGAGTATCGGAACCGGTCACCACTATGGCATGGTCCTTACTACCCTTTCGAACATCCAATACCGCATATGTACCTATCTTTCCACCAAGCTGACATGATGTAGGGATCTGAAGAAGACGAGGTGCTAGCGGGTCTGAGGAATTTATTCTTAGAAAATGAAGACGTAGATTGCAGTGTGATAGTTGAGAAGGAGGAGGAAAAAGGCCTCATCATCCAGACAGTAGAGAAGGGAGATATTCTCAAGAACTGGACCACCACACCATCCAGGGCCCAACGAGTCACAGAGTAGCATGGCTGCTAGTGTCATTCATTTTGAAAACAATTCCTTTTGAGCATTTTGTTTAAATTCTTTTTCTTTCCTTTTAGTATTTAGCTTTGGAAAACATTGTTTGAAATCATTTAAGATTGCCCTATTTGAAATTTTAACATTTATCAACGGCTTGACGTTTTATTGTTATTATCTTTCATATCTTTCTCTCTACAGCATTACTATTTCTTACCTTGATGAATGAACGACTGTGACATGTAATGAGACAACGCAACATAGGAATAGTGACTCGGAAGAGATAAAAGAAGAAGACATGATACCCGAGGAAATCGTCAGAGAAGTTGAGAATTTTGAGAACAAACCTAAGTCCAACCTGGACGAGACTGAGGTAGTAAACCTGGGAGATTCTAAAACCGTCAAAGAAACTCGCATAAACATTCACTTGTCACCATCAGATAAGGAAGAGGACACTCCTTTCCTGAGAGAGTATGAGGACATTTTCACATGGTCGTATGATGATATGACTGGGTTGAGCACATCCATAGTGGCTCACAAGTTACCTACCAATCCAATGTGTCCACCAGTAAAGCGTAAACTCAAAAAGCTCAAACCAGACATAAGTCTAAAAATCAAGGAAGAAGTCACCAAGCAGATCAAAGCTAAGGTCCTCAGGGTAGTTGAATATCCAACTTGGTTGGCCAACATTGTGCCGGTTCTGAAGAAAGACGGGAAAGTCAGGGTGTGTGTCAACTACTGGGATTTAAACAGAGCAAGTCCCAAAGATGACTTCCCACTACCAAACATACACATACTGATCGACAATTTCGCCAAGCATGAACTCCAATCCTTTGTAGATTGCTTTACCGATTATCATCAGATTTGGATGGATGAAGAAGATGTGGAGAAAATAGCTTTCATCACGCCGTGGGGAGTAAACTGTTACAAAATGATGTCATTTGGTTTAGAGAATACTGGGGCCACCTACATGAGGGCTATGACAACCATTTTTCATGACATGATACATAAGGAGATAGAAGTATATATGGGTAACGTCATCATCAAATCCAAGAAGGCCACAGATCACATAAAAGATTTGAGAAAATTCATTGACCGGCTGCGAAAGTACAACCTGAAACTGAACCCCGCAAAATGTGCCTTTGGAGTTCCTGCCGGAAAATTGCTAGGGTTCATTGTCAGCCGCTGAGGAATTGACTTAGACCCGTCAAAGGTCAAAACTATCCAGGAGTTACCACCACCAAAGAACAAGAAGGACGTGATGAGTTTCTTGGGGTGTCTCAACTACATCAGCTGCTTCATAGCGCAATCAACTGTAATATGTGAACCAATTTTCAAAATACTGAAGAAGGATGCCGACACTAGCTGGACTGAAGACTGTCAGAAGGCTTTTGACAAAATCAAGGAATACCTGTCCACACAACCAGTCCTAGTCCCGCCAGAACCTGGTAGACCACTACTACTATACTTTTCCGTATTGGATGGGGCTTTCGGTTGTGTCTTGGGACAACATGACAAGACGGGGAGAAAAGAGAAATCCATATATTACCTGAGTAATAAGTTCACACCTTACGAAGCACGGTACTCCCTGCTGGAATGCACTTGTTGTGCTCTGACATTGATAACCCAAAAACTAAGGCACTACTTCTGTTCTTATACCACATATCACATATCGAGAATGGATCATTGAAGTATATCTTTCAGAAGCCTATGCCTACAGGAAAGCTGGCCAAATGGCAAATATTGTTGAGTGAGTTTGACATCATCTATGTAACTCGGAAGGCAGTTAAGGGACAGACATTGCCAGATCATCTTGCAGAAAACCCTGTAGGAGGAGAATACGAACCACTGAAAACGTATTTTCCTAATGAAGAAGCGTCATTCGTAGGAGAAGATATTGCTGAAACCTATGACGGTTGGAGAATGTTTTTCGATGGAGCTGCAAACTTCAAAGGAGTCGGTATCGGAGCTGTTTTGGTGTCAAAAACTGGTCAACACTACCCGGTGTCCGCAAAACTCAGTTTCCATGCACCAAAAGTTATGGCAAGGTATGAAGCCTGCCTATTAGGGCTCAATTTGGCTGTCGACATGAATATTCAGGAATTGCTGGTGATTGGTGATTCAAACCTGCTGGTGCATCAGGTACAAGGAGAATGGGCTACAAAAAATACCAAGATACTACTGTATCTGCATCACGTACAAGAGATGATGAAGAGGCTCACGAAGATAAAGTTCCGACATGTCCCCAGAATCCTGAATGAATTCGCAGATGCACTGGCCACTTTTTCCTCCATGATACAACACCCGGACAAGAATTTCATCGATCCCGTTCCAGTGAGAATTCATAATCGGCCAGCTTACTGTGCTCATATTGAAGAAACAACAGATGGGAATCCATGGTTCCATGATATCAGGGAATATTTGTCAAAATGAGAATATCCAGAGCATGAAAACCACACCTAGAAACGCACACTTCGGAGATTGTCTAACCATTTCTTCCCGAGTGGAGGAATTCTGTGTAGAAGAACTCCAAATCTAGGGCTATTACGGTGTGTCAACGCCAAAGAAGCCTCCAAACTGCTTGAAGAGATATACGTCGGGACCTGTGACCCAGATATGAATGGTTTCATCCTATCCAAGAAGATACTCAGAGCCGGATACTTTTGGATGACTATGGAAACATACTGCATCAGGTATGTCCAGAAATGTCCTCAGTGCCAGATACATGCAGATATGATAAGGGTACCTCCAAACGAACTTAATGCAACAAGCGCACCTTGGCCTTTTGCTGCCTGGGGAGTGGATGTCATCGGACCAATCAAGCCCACCACTTCAAATGGGCACAGGTTCATTCTAGTGGCCATCGACTATTTCACAAAATGGGTTGAAGCTGCATCTTACAAAGCTGTAACCAAGAAAGTCGTCGCCGATTTGTCAGGGATCGTATTGATTATCGATTCAGGGTTTCATAATCCATCATCACTGACAATGCCGCCAATATCAACAGTGATCTGATGAAAGCTATGTGTGAAACCTTCAAAATCAAGCATAAAAACTCCAAAGCATACCGACCCTAAATGAATGGAGCCGTGGAAGCCACCAACAAGAACACCAAGAAGATACTAAGGAAGATGGTAGAGAACGACAAATAGTGGCACGAGAAGTTACCATTTGCCTTATTAGGATACCGTACCACAGTCCGCACGTCAACCGGGGCAACCCCTTATCTATTGGTCTACGGTACTGAAGTCGTCATCCCCGCCGAGGTAGAAATTCCATCTTTGAGAATCATACAAGAAGTTGAACTCAGTAATGCAGAATGGATCAGAAGCCGCTATGAGAAATTAGATCTCATTGATGAGAAAAGAATGAATGCAGTGTGTCATGGTCAGCTCTATCAGAACAGAATGTCTAGAGCTTTCAACAAAAGGGTCAAACATAGACAGTTTGCACCGGGGCAGCTGGTGCTGAAACGGATCTTTCCGCATCAGGATGAACCCAAAGGGAGATTCTCACCCAATTGGTAAGGACCTGATATGCTTCACATGGTATTGACTGGAGGAGCACTCATACTCGCAGAGATGGACGGAGAAGTTTGGCCAAAGCCCATTAACTCAGATACAATCAAAAGATACTATGTTTAAACTGTTTGCATTTCTTCATATGATGTATTTGAACCGTGCTTGACTTGATTCCCATTTATGAGGGATACGTAGGCAGCCCTGTGGGTTCGATCACAATACAATAAAATTTCCATTTCCCCTATAATCAGAAACTGGGGCAGAATTTTGAGGGGGATCCTCAAAATTCCGAAGCAAGTTCAGCCAACGGCACCGTATGCAGAATAGACAGAAGTTCGTCTGGGGTCCGGGATGAGGACCCTCAAAATTCTATGTAAAGAAGGTCGCAATGTATCTAATAATGTCACAGTTACTGGTTCATCTAATCAATTTTTAAATCGCATATTACTATGTTTTGAAAACTATGTATACGTATTTTTCAAAAAATTTATTTTTTTAGCCAAATTCTACCCATGGTAACTTGAACAGGACTCTAGTGCGGAGCGGAGCAAAGCAAGCAGACAAAGGAACAAACCAACCTCCCCGCAAAACTCACAATTTTTCTTTGAATGCAGGAACAAGAGATAGTCACCAGTACATGCGCACCTTAGAATCACTATCTTCACAACAACAAAGCTACCGAACTCATCTCCAGCTAAGAAATACTCCATTATCACTTATTATTTATTCGCTGCATGAGACTAAGCACTGTCCAAACCTTGCATGAGGCTAAGCCCTGCCTCCTCAGCTACATAAAGATAAGAATTGTCTTCCCATTGCATGAGACTAAGAATTGTCTCAAATCTTGCATAAGGCTAAGCACGGTCTCCTCAGCTGCATAAGGCTAAGCATTGCCTTCTCATTGCACGAGACTAAGCATTGTCTCCATCTTGCATGAGGCTAAGACATGCCTCCTCAGCTGCATAAGTCTAAGCTCTGCCTTTCCATTGCATGAGACTAAGCATTGTCTCCATCTTGCATGAGGCTAAGCCCTACCTCCTCAACTGCACAAGGCTAAGCTCTGTCTTCCCATTGCATGAGACTAAGCACTGTCTCCATCTTGCATGAGGCTAAGCCCTGCCTCCTTAACTACATAAGGATAAGCATCGACTTCCCCTTGCATGAGACTAAGCATTTTCTCCATCTTGCATGAGGCTAAGCCCTTCCTCCTCAGCTGCATAAGGCTAAGCATTGCCTTCCCATTGGACGAGATTAAGAATTGTCTCAAACCTTGCATAACCACAAATGTTTCTCTATTCTAAACCTTGCATTATTCTCTTCTTTCGGGGCGAAGCTCTGCTCCCAACTCTACACAAGACTAAGCTCTGTCTTGTTTTATCTCAAACATCAAGTCTCTGCATATCATGGGCTGATATATAGCCAATTTTTTCAAAGGTGTCATAGTTCGAAGGCTCCATCCTCATAGCCGGAAGACACTATTCCATGGCTTGAGGATCTCTCAATATTGCACATCATTATTCAAAGGCGTCATGGCTCAGAGGCACCATCTTCATAGCCCGAGAACATCATTTCATGGACTGCGAATCCTTTACCGCACAATTCATGGCCCGGGACGTCATGGTCTAAGGACACCATCCTCACCGTCCAAACAAGATATCCATGGTCCAAAGGGAATTTGCATCATGTTTAAATTTATGCGATAATCTATATGCATCGTATTTTGAGTTTGCAAGCAATCCGGGAAGTAACCGTTCTCATAATGGATTATTTCCCATTCTCATCTCGTACTCACTCAAATATCCATAACCATACTCAATCTTGATTTTTCCTATCCAGAATATCCAGTCCGTTCTTACAATAATTCCATCATGTTTATTCTACCGTCGGATCCAGAACTACAAATGGCCTGATTCCTGTAAAATCATGGATATGTAGGCAGCTCAGAGACCAGAATGGGGCCTATATTTTTCAAATACACCATTCAGCCAAAATCGGTCATCATTTGTTTTACCCGACAACTCTTTCATCCTTCCCGGGGTAAAGAGGGGCAGCTGTTGATACCCAATTTTTCTCTCATATTTTTAAAATATATATATATATATATATATATATATATATA
>ML372547.1:54402-95540 GCA_005239525.1 Nicotiana knightiana | reverse complement strand
TATATATATGTTAATTATATATAAGAGTCAGCACTCAAGTCGCAGGTATGATTCACGATCGAGGGAAGCTTTAAGTTAATTATATATAAGAGTCAGCACTCGAGTAGCTGATATAATTCACGATCGAGGGAAGCTTTATGTTAATTATATATAAGAGTTAGGACTCGAGTCGCAGGTATGATTCGCGATCGAGTGAGGTTAGACCTTTCAGAGCCTCGTCGGGTTTTAGCACATGTGGTTGCTTAGTCTTCGTTATTGGGAGAGATTAAGGCCCGACAGTTCTATGATCCGTTCTTAGCAGAGCTTCGGGAGACAGTGGTTCAGGGTAGGGCCAAGGAGGCTACTACTGGCGAAGATGGTGTTCTGAGACTTCAGGGCCGCTTATGTGTTCCTAATATTGATGGCCTGAGGGAGAGGATTCTAGAGGATGCACACAATTCTTGGTATTCTATTCATCCTAGTGCCAAAGATGTATCGTGACTTGAAGCATCATTTCTGGTGGAGGCGGATGACGAAGGACAGTGTGGGGTATGTCACTAGGTGTCTTTATTGCCAGCAGGTGAAATATGAGCACCAGAGGCCAGGAGGCCTACTTCAGCAGATGCCCATTCCTGAGTTGAAGTGGGAGTGCATCGCTATGGACTTCGTGGTTGGGTTGTCTCAGGCTTTGCGGAAGGTGGACGCGGTTTGGGTCATTGTGGATAGATTGACCAAATCGGCGCATTTCATTCCAGTATCTACTACATATACATCTGATAGGTTAGCCCAGATCTACATTCAGGAAGTAGTCCGGTTGCATAGTGTGCCGGTATCCATTATATCAGATCGAGGTCCTCAGTTTACTTCACACTTCTGGAGAGCATTGCATAGTGATATGGGCGCCCAGATAGACCTCAGCACAACATTTCACCCTCAGACTAATGGTCAGTCGGAGCGTACAGTTCATATATTGGAGGACATGCTCAGGGCATGTGTGATTGACTTCGGAGATCAGTGGGACCAGTTCTTGCCTTTGCTTGAGTTTGCTTACAATAATAGTTACTAGTCCACCATTGAGATGGCACCATTTGAGGCTTTGTATGGTCGGCAATGCCGTTCTCCTATCGGGTGGTTTGAGCCTGGTGAGGCTAAGATATATGGCACCGACCTGGTGAGGGATGCCTTGGAGAAAGTGAAGTTGATTCAGGAGAGGCTCCGTACAACACAGTCCAGACAGAAGAGCTACGCGGATCAGAGGGTGCGTGATGTATCATTTATGGAGGGAGATAAGGTCCTGTTGAAAGTATCGCCTATGAAGGGTATTATGAGGTTTGGGAAGAAGGAAAGCTGAGCCGGAGGTTTATAGGTCCATTTGAGGTGTTGACGCGAGTTGGGGAGGTTGCTTATGAGCTTGCCTTGCATCCAGTTTATCTGGAGTTCACCTAGTTTTTCATGTATCCTTGCTCTGGAGGTACTGATGCGAGGCTAGAATTCATGGTTTAATATGTTATATGCCTTACATTTTATGTGCGTTAATGATAAAAACACACTTTTTATGTGCTTAATGGAGTTTATTTCATGTGTAGGTGAAGTGGAGATGGAAACGGAGCTAAAGGGATGCAAATACGTCGAAAATACACTTAAGGGTCGAAGAGGAAACACCCGGGCGATAGCCAGGCGTTTTCCCCCTAAAGCCAGGCAGCCCCTGGCGTTAGGGGGCGTTTGACCCCTAAATCTAGGCAGCCCCTTGCGTTAAGGGGGTCTTAGAGCCCAAACGCCAGGCCTGCCCTGGCCTTAAGGGGGCGTTTGAGCCCAAACGTCCGGGGTCCCAAGTTCGATCAATTCCGAGTTTTGACGAGTTTAAGTGTTTTCCGGTTGGAATAGAAGTCTCCTAAACATTTAGGGTTTGTCCTAAACATATAAATAGACCCCTAAAAACACAACTTGAAGGGAATCGGAAGGCATACGAAGGATTCGAAGAGAGAAAACGATTGAAGTGACAAAACATTGATTTTTACATCTTTTATTCATTATTTTGTAGTTCAATTATGCAATTTCTTTTGGGTTTGATTCTTATGAACATGAGTAGCTAAATTCTTTAATCTAGGTTTTGGTAGAACCCATTAGGGATGAATTTGTTGTGATATTAATTAGTTTGGTTGATTAATCTCTATTTGTTCAACTACGTTCTTGTTGTAGTTGATTGAAGGGCCCTCAATTAGCTGTGCCTATTTATTATGTATCTACTTGAGAGAGAGTGCATATTTAGGTAATTGTTTGAACAACACCACTCCCAGAGTATAGACGAAAGTCATAACCGAGGGTTTAGAGGTTGGATTAGAGATAACGATACCTCGGGTGCAATCTAAGGTGAACTGTAATGCAATCTATCTAGTGTAACTTGAGAGAGTGCGTCTAAAAAATTATCATAATTACTTGAGAGAGATTTATGGTAGATAGAGTGTTCATGATTGATAGAGACAACTAATCAAACTAAAAGAAGTATTTGAGAAGTAAGTTCACCAACGGGAGAAACCATAACTTTAGACCTTTATCATCATTGTTTACAACACATTGTTAGTAATTGCTAGTTATTATTATTGTCAATAAAATTAGTAGAACATCACAAATTTATATTAAAAAGTCTTGAGAGAATTGATTGAGTAAAAGTTGCGTATTCTAAAGACTTCATTGATACGTAAATTCCCTGTGGGATCGACTCTGGGCATAATACCCCGGATTATATTTGCAACGCCCATTTAGTCTTTTATTAGACATAGTTGAGCGTGATCACATTTTGGCGCTGTTGCCGGGGAATTAACGGTATTATCAATTGAGTTGGAAGAAATACAAAATTCTGAAATACAAAAATAGATTCATGAAGAAGGGACAACATGCTTCAGATCTAAAATTTCATTTAATGTTAAGTGTTACATACCTTTTAAGAGAAGGAATTCAAAAGACCTGACCAAATAAAGGTCAGGCTGAGAATAGAAAAAACAGCAAGAAGAAAGGATAGACCCAAGCAGCAACAATAGCAGATCCACCAGCCAAGCCAAATAATAAAAATCCAGCCCAGAACTTGAATATGTGTGCAGGAGATTTTCGAAATTAGAACACCAAAACAAGAAGGAACAGAACTCAGAACCAACACCAAGAGATGAGCATTTTCTTTTTGTTTTACTGATTTTCGAAATTTGATTTGTAAATAGCAACTAACTCTGACTTTTTTTTGTCTTTTCCAAGTGTTTTCAGTAGCTAAGTCAGTGTCCAAGAGAGTAAATAAAGTGTAAAAGAGAAGGTTCTTCTAATGTGCAAAATGGGTGTATTTATAAGGAACTTGGGGATGGGATATACCTAGCATATTCCCTATCTAATGGGCTGAAATAGTACATAGGCAGCTGTCACCCTTATCTTTTGGGACAACTGCCCTTGTTCCAGAAACTTTCAGCCCCTACAATGACCCTAATACCCCTTAAAATATGTTTTTCTAATTCTAGAAGGTTCTTGGGTTGTTACACCCAAGATTCCTTCAACTAAAATACTAAACTACCCCTTAAAGTCCCTATAATTACCTTTTAGGTAACTAAGGTTAAGGTTGATTGGGGCTACCTATTAACTTGAGTTAGTTGATCCTAATTAGTTACTTTAGTTTATTAAACTTAATTAGCTATTCTTAACTATGATTAAGACTTAGTTAGCTATTACAAAGTCATCACTTGAATTAGATTAACCTTGATTTTGGCTTGGGTTATTAATTAAAGGATCTTATGTGACTAATTAATTGTTCTAGGACTTATATAAAAGAAGTGATTTATCTTTTTTTTTAGAAATTAGGACTTAGTTAATTAAGGGATTTAATTCCTAACTGATTTTAGACTTGTTTAGGAATTAAGTTAATTAGGTGTTGGCTAATTTTAACTTAGTACGCCATGCTAAACCCTTGATGAAATTAAAGGTCTAGTCTCTTTTAGGAAGCTAAGTTAGATAATTAGCTTAATTAGTTAATTAAGTTTTTAGAGTTAGTTTCTAACTATACTATTAGTTATTTTAGGCTTAGGTTAATTCCATTATTAGATATTAACTCTAGTTTTAATAACTTGTCAATTAGTTCAGGTTAATTAGTTTAGTCCCATAGACTTAGGTTAATTGGTTTACCTCAGTCAATTAAATCTAAATAACTTTGACTAAAATCAAAGACTTAGTTAACTATTAACCTAAGTATATTTTTTTTTAGAAATTTAGTCACCTTGACTGATTCATGACCATTCACTGGTTTAGAATCAAATATCAGCTTAATTAATCGGCTATCCTATTTTAATAGACTCAAGAGGGATACTAAGCAACTAACCGCTATAGATGCTAAGGCAAAACAATGCGTCCTAACAACTATATGCTTACTAATATGAACAAAACAATCATGAAACATTGACAAATAATCTAATAAAACTAAACAAGGAATCATAGAAACGGTTCACATCGTAATATAACCCTAATCTAATTACTTAAGCAATCTAACATGAATTTCGTTCAAGTTTTTGAAGTAATCGCATAAACAGGGACAGAATAATGAGAAAAGGAAAAAACTAATCTAAATGAAAACAACGTAAACAGTGCACAAAAATAGTAAAGAAGAGAGGAGACTATAGACAAAATCATAAGGGATGTAAACACCTAAACCATGTTATTAACTAAGACGGGAGGCGTCGGAACCAGTGGGGTCTAAAGGTGGCTAGGGTTTGGGTCTGTGAGAGAGATGGGCGAATGAGGTGAGTTTTGAGGGGGGGTAGGGGATCTTTAGGACATATATATAGGGATTGGGATGACTAGTTCCGGACCGTTGGATCAAAGTGATCCAACGGCTGAGATGAGAGGGGGATTAATACGGGGTCGTTTTGGGTGGTGTAAAGGGCTGGCCGGATTGGGCTCAATTGGGCTGGGGGTGTAGTGTTACTTTTGGGCCTGGGCAAATTAGCCCAGGTCCGATTTTAATACTCTATGGTCAATTAAGCTTAAATTAATTTAATCAACACTAATTCCAATTAAATTCAAAAATGTAATAATTAATTGTGACCTTATTTTCGTCAAATTATAAACTAATTAAGAATAAAATAATTAATTTAATATTCCTAATCAATCAAATTCATAATTTGTTAGATAAATGACTAAAATGATAATTTAACCATTAACTCACATTATGTCAATTAATTATATTTTCATCATTAACTAATTAAATCAATTATTAAATAGTATATTAATTAGCGCTAATTCTAGTTTTTGTCTAATTGAAAAAGAAAAAATTAGTTAACGAGTGAATTAAAAAAGTGAAATTATCAATTAACACTTGTAATTATTTGAAGGATAAATTTTGTAATTTCCTAAAAATGATTAAGGTTATGCACCTAATTATGCAATTTTTTAAATTATTTATCAATTTTATAGGATGAATTATGATTATACAATGCAAAAATAATTCACAATTAATCACTAAAATTCAACAAAAATTTGTAAAATTAATTTATTGTATCGAATTTGTAGGAGCATATGGTGGGTAAAAATCACGTTCTCACAGGTAGTCAATACACATTCTCATTGGGCCATATTTATTCTTAACAAACAACACTGGGGCACCGCAAGGAGAAACACTAGGCCCGATGAAGCCCTTATCCAACAAATCATGCAACTGATCCTTCAACACCTTCAACTTTGGCGGGGCCATACGATATGGTGGAGTAGAAATATGCTGAGTGCCCGGAGCCAACTCAATACAAAAGTCAATATCTCTGTCGGGTGGCATACCCGGCAGGTCAGTAGGGAATACCTTTGGGATTTCACGAACCACGAGCACAGACCCCATAGAAGGAACCTCGGCACTAGAATCACGAACATAGGCGAAATAGGCCAAACAACCCTTCTCGACCATACGCCGAGCCTTCATATATGAAATAACTCTACTGGAAGAATGACTAGGAGTCCCTCTCCACTCCAATCGAGGTACTCCAGGTAAGGCCAAGGTCACAGTCTTGGTACGACAGTCCAAAATAGCATGGTAGGGAGATAACCCATCCATCCCCAAGATGACATCGAAATCAACCATATCAAGAAGCAAGAGATCTACATGAGTCTCCACACCACCAATAACCACTAAGCATGAACGGTAGACTTGATCTACCACAATAGAATCACCCACCGGTGTAGATACATATACAGGAGTACTCAGGGAATAACGGGGCTAATCAAACAAGGAGAAAAATATGAAGACACATAGGAGAATGTTGACTCCGGATCAAATAAACTCGAAGCATATCTACTACAAACTGAAACTATACCTGTAATGACTGCATCAAAGGCCTCAGCCTCAGGCCTGGCAGGAATAGCATAGCATTGGGGTGGAGCCCCTCCAACCTGAACATCTCTGGGTCGACCTACTGCGGGCTTACCTCTACCTCTCATAGCCTGTCCTCCACCTCTAACTAACTGGCCTCTATCTCTGGCACCTCGACCTCCACCCCTAGCTGGCTGAGGGGGTGGGGGTGCACCTAGCATAGGAATCATAGCACGGGAACTCGGATGCTAAGAACCACCAGAAGCTCGGGGCAATACCTAGCAATGTGCCCTGGATCACCATAAGAGTAACAAGCCCTCTGCTGCTGAGACTGCTGGCCCTGAAACTGTCCCTGTTGACCAAAATAACCACCATGCAAGCTCTAAAGTGGCGGTGCACTGATAGGAGCTGGTGGTGCACTACGGGATACCTGGAGTGCTGACTAGAGTGGTCTAGGAGGATGAAATCTGCCAAAAGAATCTCTGTCTCCAGATGAGGCACCACTGAATCGGTCGAAATGATGAGGTCTCTTGTCAGACCCCTGACCACTGCCCGGTGATAAGACCATCTCGATATGCCTGGCCACATCGACCGCCTCCTGAAATGAGATATCGGTACATGTCTCCCTGGCCATCTGAAGTCTAATAGGCTGAGCTAGACCCTCAATAAACCTCCTCACCCTCTCACGATCAGTGGGGAGTATCATGATAACATGTCGAGCTAGAGTAATGAACCTGGTCTCATATTGTGTAACAGTCATAGATCCCTGCCGGAGGCGCTCAAACTTCCTCCGAAGATCCTCCCTCTGAGTAACTGGAAGAAACTTCCCCAAGAATAACTCGGAGAACTGAGCTCAAGTCAAAGGCGAATACCCAACTGGCCTGGTCAAGCAGTAGTCCCTCCACCAAGTCTTGGCGGTACCATAAAGAAGGAATGTAGCAAAATCAAATCCATTGGACTCCACGATGCCCATGTTCCGAAGAACCTCATAGCAACTGTCCAAGAAATCCTGGGGATCATCTTATGGTGCACTAGTAAAAGTAGTAGGAAATAGCTTGGTGAACCGATCCAATCTCCACAAAGCATCGGCAGACATAGCTGCTCCCTCAACTGCCTATGTCACAGTACTCGGCTGAGCTACTTCAGCTGTTTGAGGTGCTGGAGTCTGGAACTGAGAAGTTAACTGCTCTGGTGTGCGGGTAGCAGGAGTTTGGCTCCCTCCCCCAGCCTTAGAGATGGTTGGTTCAGTAGGAAGAAGAGCGGCCTAAGCCACGCTCTCCATGAGGCCTACTAAGTGGACCAGAGTGTCCTGAAGGACCGGGGTGGCAATGAACCCCTCTGGGACCTGAGCTGGTCCGACCGGAACTGTCCGACTAGGAATCTCCTCAGCAACCTCTACCTGAGGATCCTCTACTGGGGCTGCTGCTCTGGGCTGAACCCTGGATCTGCCTCGGCCTCTAGCACGGCCTCGGCCTCTAGTCGGAGCGGCAATGAGAGGATCGGACTGCTGATTGATAGATGAGGAAGCACGCATTCTCGCCATCTGCGAGAGAATAGAATACAAACTTAGTTAGAGTTTAGAACTCAAATCGCACGACAGAGAAGAAAAGATGTGAAGTTATTTCCTAACTTTGCAGCCTCTGGGGGATAAGTACAGACGTCTCCGTACCGATCCCTCATACTCTACCATGTTTGTACGTGAATTGTGGGACCTAAGCAACCTAAATCTCTGATACCAACTTGTCACGACCCAAAATCCCACCGTCGGGACCGTGATGGCGTCTAACGTTAAACCCGCCAGACAAGCCAACATTTTGGTTAACATTCTTATTTCCTTATTATTAGGCATTTGACGAAAAAGCGATAAGCAAGAACAAGTTTAAATAACAATGCGGAAGCTATGAAATATAACGTCTCAAGTATCTGATACTACAAAATCCTAAGTAACACCCCAAAACTGGTAACACAAATCCACGGACTGTCTAAGAATACTAAAAACAAAGTTTGAATAAACAATACAATTGTCTCAAAAATATAAGAGAAGACAGAAAGAGAAGGAATGACATAGGAGGTGACGCCAAGGCCTGCGGACGCCTGCAAGACTACCTCAGTGTCGCCTGTGGACTGAAGGATACTCCTTCGATCACTGTCCACCGGGTCCGGTACCTTAATCTACACAACATAAAGAAGTGCAGGTGTAGCATCAGTACAACCGACCCCATGTACTGATTAAGTGCCGAGCCTAACCTTGGCGAAGTAGTGACGAGGCTAGGACACGACAATTAATAAACACCTGTGCAATTCAATAACATATAACAGAAATAACAGCAGGAAGTTACAGTTAAGTACAACTACGGGGAAAACATGTTGGGGTACAAAGGGAAAAACTCTTAATTGAGTAACAGAACATGGAAACCGTCTAAGTATCAAAATAACAACAGAGAACAACCAAGTGCACGGCATCACCATTCGTGCTTTACTCTCGTTCTCACCAAAACAAGTGCACGGCATCACCCTTCATGCTTTTAGTCTCATCCTCACCAAGACAACAAGTAAGTATAACGGCACGACATTATCCTTTGTGCTTTCAATTATCATATCATGGCACGGCATCACCCTTCGTGCTTTCAATTATCATGTCATGGCATGGAATCACCCTTCGTGCGTTCACTTATCATATCATGGAACGACATCACCCTTCGTGCTTTTAAACTCTTAACCTCACAGAGAAATAAATAAATGAATGCACGACATCACCCTTCGTGCTTTACACTTTTCCTCACCAAAACAATATTAAGAACAACAGTTTGGCAAGGAAAATCAACAATATAGATCATAAGTCACAACATCCCGGCAAGGGGACAACAACCGAAATAATACCGCCCCGGTAAGGGGCACAACTATAACCAATCTCGCTCACGAGTATAAATTAACAAAATAATCCACAACTGAACAGTTTATCAACAGTTTTCACAACCAATAATTTCCATCAATTCTATAACCTCAAATGTGAAACTTCATAACACAGCGAATATCGATGAAAAATCACATATATCACAAAAACCGACTCACGGGCATGCTAGACAACAACATATAGGTACTCGTCACCTCACCTATACATTGAACATGGGATAACAAGTAGAAAATAAGACTCAACACCTATTCCCTCAAGTTAAGGTTAGGCCAAACACTTACCACGATTCCAAGAATCCAAATCAAGTCTAGCACCGCTTTTCCTTTCGAACCCGACTCCAAATTAATAGTATCTAGAAATAATTGACTTAATAACATCAATAAATGCTAAACAAATCAATTTTAAATGCTTAATTATAGATTTCCCAACATTCTTCTCAAAAATCAAAAAATCGACCCCGGGCCCGCTTGGTCCAAACACGAGGTTCGGACCAAAACCCGATCACCCATTCGCCCACGAGCCCGAATATATAATTTGTTTTGAAATCCGACCCCAAAACAAGGTCAAATTTCCAAATAATCAAAAAGTCCTAACTCTACCCAAAACCCAAATTTTCTACCCTTAATCACATTTTTTTAGGCCTAAAATCTACTGGGTATTGATAAAAATGGAAGAAAACGAGGTTAGGATTACATACCTATGAAGCTATGGTGAAGAGGTTCTTCAAAAATCACCCAAGGAGGTGTGGAGAAGAAGAACTTATGAAAAATGGAGTAATTCCCGTAAGTGTTCTGTTTTTGGGACTAAATTTTAACTGGGCAAAAATTACCCTTCGCGTTGGCAAGCACTTGTCCGCGTTCGCGAAGGTCTGACTCATTTGAACTCTGCGATCGCGAGTCCTTGGCTGCGTTCGCAAAGGTCTAGCCTTCCAGGCCTACGCGTTCGCGTGCTATGGGTCGCGTTCGCGTAGCATTAAGACCACCCAGCCCCCGGCCCAAGCCTAATTCTATGTGATCGCACCCCAGGGGACGCGTTCGCGTAGAAGCACTTCCCAGTGCTCCGCATTCACGTCTCCCTCTACGCGTTTGCGTAGAGTAAAACCCCTGGCCACTCCATTTACCCTTCATGTTCGCGTGGGTTACCATGCGTTCGCGAAGGGTATTGCACCAGACACCAGATCTGATCCCCAAACTCCAGAGTTTTACCACTTTTTGCACTCCGACACCTACCCAAAACTCACCCGAGCCCTCGGGGCTCAAAACCAAATATACACACAACCTCAAAAACATCCTACGGACTTATTCGAGCAATTAAACCACCAAAATAACATCATAACCATCAAATTGAACCTCAAAATCTATAAAAATTCTCAAAACTTCTTAAACTTCAAATTTTCCATTTTTAGACCGAATCACGGAGTCTGTTTCTTACCAAATTTCACAGATAACACATATAAAACATATTGAACCTGTTCCGGGTTCCGGAACCATAATACAGGCCCGATATTACAGGTTTCACATCAAATCTCATTTTCAAAGACCTTTATATTTTTCAGAAAATAATTTTCTTCAAAAATTTATTTCTCGGACTTGGGACCTCGGAATTCGATTCCGGGCATACTCCCAAGTTCAATAATTTCCTACGGACCCTCCGGGACTGTCAAATCACGGGTCCAGGTTTGTTTACCAAAAATATTGACCAAAGTCAACTTTATTCAAATATTTATTATAAAATCATCATTTTATCAATTTTCCACATAACGGCTTCACGGCTACGCGCCCGGATGCACACGCATATCGAGGTGAGATAAAAAGAGGCTTTCATCGCCTCGAAACACTGATTTAGCTAAAAGTACACGGGATGACCTTTTGGGTCATCACAAACCAGTAGAATATACAAAATAAGACTACCCTACTGTCTGAAATAAGTAAACAGATACAAGCAAAAGAGGAACTCTGGTATGTTGTTGAACGGCTAGGGTGGGGGCAGCTCACCGTAAGTCTCAGTCTGAATCAGGTATGCGCCCCTGGTGGATAACTAGGTGCATCTGCCTCAGATCCTGTACAATTAAGTACAGAAGCGTAGTATGAGTAAATAAACAATATGTACCCAGTAAGTATCCAGTCTAACCTCGAAGAAGTAGTGACGAGGGGTCGACTTGACACTTACTAGGGCCAATAATAATATAATTTAAGTGTTACGCTAAGCATGAATAGCATGAATAAAAATGACGGTTTAAGAACAGGGAGAAGTAAGATATTCTTTTATAAACAACATGTCAATTTCGGTCATATCATGTAACAACTTACATTTCAAAGCATTTAAGCAGTATAAATCGCGGGAAATTCCAATAAATAACATGCGCAAATTATGCCAAGGTCATACGGTCCGGTCCAAATAATATTAAATTGTACACTGTCAGAGGGTCGAATGGGGCGAACCATAGATGCATCTATTTAATACCGAGGCGCTCGGCCCGATCCACAAATAACAATTTATTTTCAAGAAAGCACAGATTGCCCATTTACAGTCAAGCGTTTTCATACAAATTCTTAAGTAAGTGAGTATAACCTTCTATATTTGTTTTACCAATTTCCAGCGTGACTTAAGTGATTATAGTAACAAGTAAAGACGCAAGCATTGCAAGTATAGCATGAGTCCTAAACTACCCGGACAATTAGCTTAATAGTAGCTACGCACGGACTTTCGTCACCACGTACATACGTAGCCCCCACAAATAGGTACATTTAATTCACCTATTGGGGTTAATTCCCTCTTATAAGGTTAGAAAGGAGACTTACCTTATCTCAGAGCTTACTTCCAAACTCAAGAATGTGCTCAAACCCTCAAATCGTAGCTGAACGATCCAAAACTATTAAAATGGGGTAAAAACTAGTCAATATGTGCTCAAGAGTTCATATTCTAACTATTATATTAATTTCCCAACCCTAAATGCAAGGTTCCGAAAATTTATCCCTGGGCCCACATGCCCGGATTTCAGAAATTTTCAAAGGAAATTGTTATCCAAGACTTAAGGAACATAATTATACGATTATCACTAAGTTTCATGGTAAATTTGTGGTAAAAATCTCATTCTTGCCAAACCCTAGGTTTTCCTCTAATCCCATGATTTTCACTAATCTTTACATGTTAATCTACCCAAAATCTAAGTATTAACTCACATATAGTAGGAATTACTTACCTCCAAAAGCTTGGTGAAAAACCCCTCTCAAGAAGCTCTGAAATCGCCCAACAATGAAATGAAATGAGCCAAAAATGAATAACTCCCGTATTAAATAAAGGCCATTGCCTTCAGCGATTTCCGCACTTGCGATGCGTTGACCGCATTTGCGATCCCGCTTCGGCGGACAATTGTCCGCTTCTGCAAAAATGGGCTGGGCCAGCTGGGTCCGCACTTGCGGACATGTGACAGCTCCTGCGGTTCCGCTTCTGCGGAAGAGGAGCCACATCTGCGGAACCTGCGCTCCCCTCCTTGGACCGCATCTGCGATGCTCCAACCACACCTGCGAGCTCGCACTTGCGGCTGGCCAATTTCAGGTGCAGTTATGACAGCAACTGGAGCTTAATCTCCCTCTCGAATTTTCAACTTATCTTGAGTTCATCCGATTGATGCTCGGAGCCCCCGGGGCCCTGCCCGAACATACCGACAAGTTTGGAATCATGAAACAGACTCGCTTGAATCCTTTGGAATTCTAGAAACAACATTAAAACTAAGAATCACGCCCTAAAACCAATTGAATCAAACTTATGAACTTCAAGTTCTTCAATCTACTTCCAACGTGCCGAAACATACCTATAATACTCTGAATGATACCAAATTTTGCGTGCAAGTCTTAAATGACATTATGGAACTATTTCCGATGTCGAAATTCTGTTCGGATGTTGATATCATGAAAACCCACTCCAAACCAAATATAAAGAAATTAAAAATCCTTAAAGAATCAACTTTCACTAATAGGTGCCAAAACGCTCTTGGGTCATCCAAAACCCGATCCAGACATACGCCCAAGTCCGAAATCATCACACGAACCTGTTGGAACCTTAAAATTCTGATTCTGAGGTTGTTAACTCAAAATTTTGACCAAATTCAAACTTGACCTTTTAAGACAACCTTAAGGAACCAAGTGTTCCGATTTCAACCCAAACTCTCTCAAATTCCGAATCAACCATCCCCGCAAGTCATAAATCAATAAAAGCAAGTACGGGAAGTCTTATTTAGGGGAACAAGGTTCTAGAAAGCAAAACGACCAGTCAGATCGTTACATCTCCACCCCTTAAATAAATATTCGTCCTCGAACGGGTTTAGATTCATATCTGAAGTGTTGAATAAGTGTGGATATCTGCTCCGCATGTCCTCCTCGGACTCCCAGGTCGCCTCCTCGGCCAGTTGGCCCCTCCACTGAACCTTTACCGCAGAAATCCTCTTGGATCTCAATTGTCGATCATGTCTATCAACAATGGCAACTGGCTCCTCCTCATAACCCAAGCTCTCATCTAGCTAAATAGTGTTGAAGTCTAACACATGAGAGAAGTCAGTGTGGTACCTCCGAAGCATAGACACGTGAAAAACCGGATAAACTCCTGATAAACTGGGAGGTAAAGCAAGCTCATACGCAACCTCCCTAACTCGCCTCAACACCTTGAATGGAACTATAAATTTGGGGCTCAACTTGCCCTTCTTCCCGAACCTCATAATACCCTTCACCAGCGAGACTTTCAAGAGAACCTTCTCGTCGACCATGAATGATACATCCCGCGCCTTCTGATCTGCGTAAATCTTTTGTCTAGACTGTGCTGTGCGAAGTCGCTCCTGGATCAACTTTACCTTTTCCAAGGCATCTTTCACCAAATCCATACCATATAACTTAGCCTCGCCAGGCTCAAACCACCCAGTAGGAGACCGACATCGCCGACCATATAAAGCCTCAAATGGAGCCATCTCGATGCTGGACTGATAATTATTGTTGTAAGAAAACTCGGGCAAAGGCAAGAATTGATCCCACCATCCTCCAAAGTCAATCACACATGCTCTCAACATGTCCTCTAATATCTGAATTGTCAGCTCCGACTGTCCATCGGTCTGTGGGTCAAATGTTGTGCTGAGCTCTACACGGGTCCCCAACTCACTCTGTACGGCTCTCCCAAAATGGGAGGTGAACTGAGGGCCTCTATTTGATATGATGGAAATAGGCACACCATGCAAGCGAACTATCTCCCGGATGTAAATCTGGGCCAACTTATCTGAAGTGTAGGTAGTCATAACCGGAATGAAGTGCACTGACTTGGTCAACCTGTCGACAATGACCCAAACTGCATCAAACTTCTGCAAGGTCCGCGGCAACCCAAATACGAAGTCCATAGTAATGCGCTCCCATTTCTAATCAGGTATAGGCATCTGCTGAAGTAGGTCACCTGGCCTCTGGTGCTCATACTTAACCTACTGGCAATTCAAGCACCTAACCACATATTCAACTTTTTTTTTCATCTGCCGCCACAAATAATTCTGCCTCAGGTAACGATACATCTTCGTAGCACCGGGATGAATAGAATACCGTGAACTGTGTGCCTTGTCTAGAATCCTCTCCCTCAAGCCATCGACATTAGGAACACACAGACGACCCTGTAGTCACAGAACACCATCCTCACCAATAGAAACCTCAGTGCACTAACCTGTAGTACCGTATCTCTGAGAACTACCAAATGCGGATCATCAAACTGCCGAGCCTTGATCTTCCCCAATAGTGAAGACTGGGAAACAACACATGCAGGAACTCGACTTGCTCTGAAATATACAACCTCACAAGTCTGTTAGCTAAGGACTTAATGTCCAAAGCTAGTGGCCTCTCCTCTACTGAAATGAATGACAAGCTACCCATACTCTCTACCTTCCTGCTTAAGGCATCCGTGACCACATTTGCCTTGCCCGGATGATAAAGAATGGTGATGTCATAATCCTTTAGTAATTGAAGCCATCTGCGCTGCCTGAAATTGAGATCCCTCTACTTGAACAAATATTGTAAACTACGATGATCAGTATAAACCTCACATGACACCACGTACAGATAATGCCTCCATATCTTGAGAGCATGAATAATCGCGGCTAACTCTAGCTTGTGCACAGGGTAATTATTCTCATGAATCTTCAACTGACACGAAGCATATGCAATAACCCGCCCCTCCTGCATCAATACACAACCCAAGTCAAAGCATAAAGCGTCGCAATATACCGTATACATCCCGAACCGGAAGGAAACACTAGGACCGGTGTTGTAGTCAAAGCTGTCTTGAGCTTCTGAAAGCTCGCCTCACATCATCGAACCAATGGAAGGGAGCACCCTTCTGGGTCAATCTAGTCAAAGGTGCTGCAATGGATGAAAACCCCTGCACAAATCGACGATAATAATCTGTTAACCCCAGAAAACTTGTTGGTCCCAAACGCACACGCAAGTATACGTGGTCGTAGCAAGTAATATAATGTTAAATCGAATTTCGAACCCACCGGGACTTGCGTAAACTACTTGCTGAATCACTCTAATTGTTATTTAATCGAGCCAAAACAAAATCCAAGAATGTAACTAATTTATACTACGATTCTATGAACTAACTAATTATCAAGTGACAAGAATATTGTTGTGTGTNAAAATCCAGGAATGTAACTAATTTATACTACGATTCTATGAACTAACTAATTATCAAGTGACAAGAATATTGTTGTGTGTATTCAGTAGAGAGAAATATTCCAGGGTTGTGATCAATTATCCACTCGTATTGCATTCTAATTAACTCTCCCTTTTATATAATTCACTCATGGTTGATAATTAATCGATAATTGCTCTCGTATCCTTCTCCCGAAGTACTACTCGCCTATTCTCAATAGATTAACGCCTATATTCCTATGAAATTAATCTATTAGAATGCACTAAGATTACGATGTTTAATTAAGCACGGTGACTAGGTATATTCCTATCCTAACCACAAATCCGCTCCCCTGAAGGGTTAAGATCGTGCTCTCTTCAATTCTTCTCTAATCTATATACGGCTTTCCCAAGCATAACATAGATAGTATATAGAACTTAACTTCTGGCCAGACAATTAAGCAATTAAACGTAAAATTGAAGAAACAACCATATATTGAGTGAACTATAATCAAGGTTAAATTAATGTCGAATAACAATATTCATGGCTAAACCACAACCCCAGAACAGTGGGTGTTTAGCCACTCATGCTAGAATCAAACAATTGCATAAGTGTTGCATAAATGGAAAATACTAGAATAAGATGAAAAAAACTGATAATCCTTTGCTTCCTCAATGATCCTGTGGGTATCTTCTCTCCAAAAATGGCATCCTCCGCTCCAAGTTGTGTTTTTGGGTCTATTTACATGTTTGGAATAAACCCTAAATGTGTACAAGACTTCTATTCAAACTGGGAAACACTTAAAACCTTCAAAACTCAGAATTGACCGGACCAAAGACCTCAGGCGTTAAGCCCCAAACGCCCAGCTATAGCCTGGGTAGGCCTGGCATTTGGGCTCTAACGCCTAGCTATAGCCTGGGCAGGCCTGGCTTTATGTCTCTAACGCCTACATATAGCCTGGGCAGGCCTGGCTTTATGGCTCTAACGCCCGGCTATAGCACGGGCCACTCCTTTTCGACTCTTAAGCGTATTTTTGACGTCTATGCATCCATTTAGCTCGGCTTCCATCTCCAATTAACCTACACATGAAATAGATCCATTATGCACATATGATGTGTATTTTTATCACAAACGCACATAAAATGTAAGGTACATAATGCTTAAAACCATGAATTCTAGCCACGCATCAAAACTCCTGATATCAGTCACTGAAGTGGGATGTGGACATCTCTGAATTGCCTCAATCTTCTTAGGATCCACCTTAATACCCTCTCCCGATGCAACATGCCCCAATAATGCTACTACCTCTAGCCAAAACTCACACTTGTAGAACTTAGCATATAGCTTCTGCTCCCGCAATGTCTGAAGCACTACTCTCAAATGCTGCTTGTGCTCCCCCAGGCTACGTGAGTAGATCAAGATGTCATCAATAAGACAATAACAAAGGAATCAATATAAGGCCTGAACACCATGTTCATCAAATCCATAAACGCCACTGGGGCATTAGTCAAGCCGAAGGACATTACCAGAAACTCATAATGGCCATATCTAGTACGGAAAGCAGTATTCGGGATATCTGAGTCCCGAATCTTCAGCTGATGATACCTTGATCTCAAGTCGATCTTAGAGAACACCCTAGCACCCTGCAACTGGTCAAACAAATCATCAATGCGTGGCAACGGGTACTTGTTCTTGATAGTAACCTTGTTCAACTGGTGGTAATCAATGCACATACGCATAGTCCCATCCTTCTTCTTCACAAACAACACTGGTGCACCCCAAGGTGACACACTTGGTCTCACAAACCCCTTTTCTAACAACTCCTCAAGCTGCTCCTTCAAATCTTTCGGAGCCACGCGGTACGGTGGAATAGACATAGGCTGGGTATCTGGAGGCAAATCGATATAAAAATCAATATCACGATCCGGTGGCATGCCTGGAAAGCTAGAAGGAAACACATCGGCGAACTCCCGGACTACCACAACTGAATCAATCATTGGAGACTCTACGGTGGTGTCCCAAACATAAGCTAGATAAGCCAAACAACCCTTCTCGACCATATGTCGAGCCTTCAGAAAAGAAATAACCCGGCTAGCTGTACTGACTGAGGAACCCATCCACTCCAACCTCGGTAACTCGAGCATTGCTAAAGTAACAGTCTTGGCATGGAAATCTAGGATGGCGTGATATGGGGATAACCAGTCCATGCCCAGGATGACCTCAAAGTCGTTCATATCAAGTAACAGGAGATCTGCTCTAGTCTCGAAACCATATAATGTGACCACACAGGACCGATAGATCTGATCCACAACCACAGAATCGCCCACAGGAGTGGACACGTAAATAGGAGTACCCAAAGACTCACTAGGAATATCCAGGATTTGAGCAAAAAGAGATGATACATATGAATAGGTAGACCCTTGATCAAATAGTACCAAAGCATCCCTACCGCAAACGAAAATAATACATGTGATAATGACATCTGAGGCCAATGCATTTGGTCTGGCCAGAAAAGCATAGAATCTAGATAGAGCGCCGGCAGGCTGGCCTCTACCTGACTGAACAGTAGCTGACTAACCTCCCCCTGCCTGGCCTCCTCCTCTAGGATGGGCCCTACCAGTCTACCCTCTTTCTCTGGGTGGTCGGACATCCGGTGCTGAAATCATGGGTTGTTGACCCTGCTGCACTGCTTTGCCCCGAAGTCTGGGGCAGTATATCCTCATATGACTGAGATCTCCGCACTCAAAATATCCCCTCGGTGTGGTGACATGCTACCCTGATGTCTGACCCTGATGGCCTGTAGACCTACTGGAAGAAGCCCGAATAACCGGTGGACGGTATGAACTCTCTGGTATAGCACTAAAATAGGAACTGGAAGAACCATGGTGACCTGAGTACCCACTGGAAGAACACTAGATGGCTGGTGGACGGTAAGAACTCTCTGGTATGGCGCTGAAATAGGGGCGGGCCGGAGCACCTCGAGGAGGTGGTGGTGCTGAATATGGGGGCATGGTAGGCTGACCACTCCCAAACTGGCCTCTTCCCTTAGCCAGGGCACCTCTAAACTCTCTAGATAAATGGACCCTCTTGTCCTGCTGCATCCGCTCTCTACCCCTCTGATGGTATCCCTCAATCCTCTGAGCAATAAGAAGTCCCCATCTCAATCTCTCGGGCCATGTTGGCCCTGATATACTGGAGTGTAACCCCGCAACAAATCTCCACACTCTCTCTGCGTCCGTAGGGAGTATCATGAGTGCATGGTGAGACAACTCAGAAAATCTCGCCTCATAGTAGGTCACTAACATCTAACCATACTCAAGCTGCTTAAATTGATACCGCAACTCTTCCCTCTCGGAGGGTGGAATATACTTATCCAAGAAAAGCTGTGTGAACTGGCCCCAACTTGGGAGGGGAACCCGATGGTCTGCCAAGAACATAAGATTTCCACCATCTACGGGCCCTTCCCTCTAGATTGAAAGTAGTGAAGTCAACCCCATGGGACTCCAATATCCTCATGTTGTGCAGTCTGTCCCTGCACCTATTGGTGAAATCCTGGGCATCCTTAGGAAGCTCACCTGCGAAGGTAGGAGTGTGTAGCCTAGTCCATCTGTCCAATAACTTCTGCGGATCGCCGTCCGTAGCTGGTCTGGGCTCAGGTGCCACTGCTGCTACTTGATGGGCCCCATCCGCGGGTAGTGTACCCGGAGTCTGATACATCGCAACTGCATGACCAGGAGCCTGAGCAGTATGGGTCTATGCTCCCCCTCCCGCTTGAGATGTGGTTGGGTCTGCTGGAAATAAACCATCTTGGGTCCTAGAATCCATGAACAGCAGCATACGGCCCATGACCTCCTGAAAGCCCGGCGCTGTCATAAAATCCACCGGGGCAGGCTATGTTGCGGGCACCTCGTTCTGCTCCTCAACAATAGGATACCCTGCTGGATTCGCTAGTGGTGGAACTGGGGAAGCTATGGGACGCCCTCGGGACGGTGCCCTCCCCCGGCCTCTACCTCGACCTCTAGCAGATCTGGAACATCAGTTGTACGCGTCCTCACCATCTGTGAGATAATAGAAGAAGGAAATTTAGTATACCATCATCTGCACAATAGAAGTTGAATAAAGAGTAGTTTCCTAACACCCCATAGCCTCTCGAAGATATGTACAGAGAGTACTCTATTAGGCTTGCCCATCACTTGTGAGACCTATGTGAACCTAGTGCTCTAATACCATGTTGTCACGACCCAAATTCCATTATAGGTCGTGATGGCACCCAACACCGTTGTTAGGCAAGGCAACACTGATCAAATAGTGAGTTCTCATTTATTTTATTAAACAATCCCAACATTTACTTAACTTAAATTTAAGACATTCGATAAATAACGAATTTATAAGGCAACTTAAACGGAAATGACTAAAGGATATCATAATTATAGGAATACAACCCAAAATCAAGTCTACTAACAAGTGCCAAGGATCTAGTGTCACAAGTGTGTGGGAAACTAGTAGAATATACAAAAGAAGACTACCCTACTTTCTGAAATAAGCAGACAGATACAAGCAAAAGAGAAACTCTGGTATGCTGCTGAACGTCTAGGGTAGGGGCAGCTCACCGTAAGCCTTAGTCCGAATCAGGTATGCGTGCCTGGCGGATAACTATATGCACCTGCCTCAGATCCTGTACAATTAAGTAAATAAGCGTAGCATGAGTACATAAACAATATGCAACCAGTAAGTATCCAGTCTAACCTCGAAGAAGTAGTGACGAGGGGTCAACTTGACACTAACTAGGGCCAATAATAATATAATTTAAGTGTTACTCTAAGCACGAATATCATGAATAATAATGACAGTTTAAGAATAGGGAGAAGTAAGATATTCTTTCATAAACAACATGTCAATTTCAGTCATATCATGTAACAACTTACATCAAAGAATTTAAGCAGTATAAATCACGGGAAGTTACAAATAAATAACATACGCAAATTATGTCGAGGTCGTACGGCCCGATCCAACATAATATTAAACTATGCACTGCTAGAGGGTCGAATGGCGCGAACCATAGATGCATCTATTTAATACCGAGGTGCTCGGCCCGATCCACAAATAACAATTTATTTTCAAGAAAGCACACATTGCCCATTTACAGTCAAGCGTTTCATACAAATTCTTAAGTAAGTGAGTATAACCGTCTATATTTGTTTTACCAATTTCCAGCGTGACTTAAGTGATTATAGTAACAAGTAAGGATGCAAGCATTGCAAGTATAGCATGATACGGGTCCTAAACTACCCGGACAATTAGCCTAATAGTAGCTATGTACGGACTCTCGTCACCACGTACATACTTAGCCCGCACATGTAGGTACATACATTTATTTAATTCACCTATTGGGGTTAATTCTCTCTTACAAGGTTAGAAAGAAAACTTGCCTTGTCCCAGAGCTTACTTCCAAACTCAAGAATGTGCTAAACCCCTCAAATCGGATCCGAACGATCCAAAACTATTCAAATGGGGTAAAAACTAGTCAATATGTGCTCAGGAGTTCATATTCTAACTATTATAGTAATTCCCCAACCCTAAATGCAAGGTTCCTAAAATTCATCCCCGGGCCCATGTGCCCAGAATCCAGAAATTTTTGAAGGAATTTGTTACCCATGACTTAAGGAACATAATTATACGATTATCACTAAGTTTCATGGTCAATTTCGTGGTAAAAATCTCATTCTTGCCAAACCCTAGGTTTTCCTCTAATCCCATGATTTTCAGTAATCTTAACATGTTAATCTACCCAAAATCTAAGTATTTAACTCACATATAGTAGGAATTACTTACCTCCAAAATCTTGGTGAAAAACCCCTCTCAAGAAGCTCTAAAATCGCCCAACAATTGAATGAAATGAGCCAAAAATGACTAACTCCCGTATTAAATGAAGGCCACTGCCTTCAGCGATTTTCGTACCTACGGTGTGTTGACTGCATATGTAGTCCCGCTTCGGCGGACAATTTTCCACTTCTGCAGAAATGGGCTGGGCCAGCTAGGTTCGCACCTGCGGACAGGTGACCGCTCCTGCGGTTCCACTTCTGCAAAAGAGGAGCCGCATCTGCGGAACCTGGGCTCCGCTCATTGGGCCGCACTTGCGGCTGGCCAACCGCAGGTGGGGTTAGGACTAGAACTGGAGCTTCAGCTCCCTCTCAAATTTTCAACTTAGCTCGAGCCTCGTCTGATTGACGCTCGGGGCCACCGAGGGCCCCGTCTGAACATACCGACAAGTTTGGAATCATAAAATGGACTCACTCGAATCCTTAGGAACGCCCGAAATATCATTAAAACTAATAATCACACTCTAAAACCAATTGAATCAAACTTATGAACTTCAAGTTCTTCAATCTACTTCCAACGTGCCGAAACGTACTTATACTACTCGGAATGATACCAAATTTTGTGTGCAAGTCTTAAATGACATTATGGAACTATTTGCGGTCTCGGAATTCCATTCGAACCTTGATATCACAAAAACCCGCACCCAACCAAATCTAAAGAACTTAAAAATCCTTAAAGAATCAACTTTCACTAATAGGCGCCAAAACGCTCCGGGGTCATCCAAAACCCGATCCGGACATATGCCCAAGTCCAAAATCATCACACAAACATATTGGAACTTTCAAATCTCGATTCCGAGGTCGTTTACTCAAAATGTTGACCGAAGTCAAACTTGGCCTTTTAAGCCAACCTTAAGAAATCAAGTGTTCCGATTTTCAACCCAAACTCTTTTAAATCCCGAACCAACCATCCCTGCAAGTCATAAATCAGTAAGCAAGTACGAGAAGTCTTATTTAGGGGAACGGGGTTCTAGAAAGCAAAACGACCAGCCGGGTCATTACAGTCTATTCATGTGCTTCCTGTAACAGAAATTAATTCAAAAATATCGTTAATAACTAGATAAATACCATGTCATAGCAATTCTTTATATTTAGGAGATTTTGAAATGATCATGTAAGTTGTATCACTGTGTGGACCCCTTTGTAAAAGAAGTCAAATATAATTATAGGTCCCTAATCGAGGGAAAACGGTAATTGTATGCTAGTTCTACCTTCCCACTAGTGAGGGCTATAACTATAATTGGTAATTTATAAATACAAGGTGCAACAGGTCTAACGATGTAACAAACCGACATGTCGTTTTACTTTTTAGAATCCTATTTCCCTAAATAAGACTCCACATATGTGCTTTACTGTTTAATAACTTGCGGGGATGGTTAGTTTGGGATTTGGAAGGGTTCGGATTGAAATCGGAACACTTGGTTCCTTGTTTTGGCTTTAAAAGGTTAAGTTTGAATTCGGTCAACGTTTTGAGTAAACAATCTCGAAATTGGGATTTGACGGTTCCAAAAGGTTCGTATAATGATTTCAGACTTGGGCGTATGTTCAGATCGGGTTTTAAATGAACCGGGAGCGTTTCGGCGCCTAATAGTGAAAGTTTGCTCTTTGAAGGTTTTAAAGTTCTTTAAATTTGGTTTGGAGTAGGTTTGGTGCTATCGAGGTCCAACTGAAATTCTAAGATCGAAAATAGTTCTGTATGGTGATTTAAGACTTGCCTACAGAATTTGGTGTCATTCCTAGTAGTCTAAGTATGATTCGGCGCGTTCGGAGCGATTTGGAAACTTGAAGTTCATAACTTGATTCGATTTGGTTTTGGGGGGTGATTCTATGTTTTGTTGTTGTTTTATGCGTTTCGGAGTTTGATCAGGTCCGTATCATGTTTATGGACTTGTTGGTGCATTTGGACGGGGTCCCGAATGGCTCTTGGACGGGGTCCCGAGTGTCATTACGAGTGGTTCATTTATTGCACTCTTGGGCGATTTTGGTGCTTCAAAAAGGTGGATTTCAACCTTGCTATTTAAGGTAAGTAATTTCTACCTAATGTGAGTTTAATACATAGATTATGGGTAGAGTTTAACATGTAAATTTGTGAAAATCAAGGATTTAGATGAAAAATCTAGGTTTTGATAAAAATAGGATTTAACCACAAAAATGGTTATGAGATTTAGTGAAAATTATATATTTGAGTTCATGAGGTTATGGGTAACAACTTTCTTCAAAACTTTTCGGAATTCGTGCATGTGGGCCCGGGGGTAAATTTTTAGAAATTATTCAATTAGGGTTGGTAAATCACTTTAATAGTTAGGATATGAACTTTTGAACATGTATTGACTATTTTATATAACATTTGACTAGTTTCAAGTCGGTTGGCACTGAGTTGAGGGTTTAAAACATAATTTTGGACCCGAAAGTGAGCTTTGAGGCGAGGTAAATCTCTTATCTAACCTTGTAAGAGGGAACTAACCTCATAGGCAAATTGAATTAATATGTGCTTCTATTTGTGGAGGGCTACGTACACACTAGGTGAAGAGAGTCCATACATAGCTACTAATTGTACTTATGTCAGGGTAGTTTAGGACCCAAATCATGTGATACTTGTGATGTTTGCACCCTACTTGCTAATTTAAGTTCTTAAATCAAATTGGAACTTGATAAAGGAATTGTAAAAGGTCAAGTTTCATTTACTTGGATTTTGGACGGGTTACATGACCGTTAATGAGAATTGGTGTTTGAAAAATAGCCTCTTAATAATCTTTGAATCAGTTAGTTATAAAGTATTTTCTCTTCTTGTGGAGCGGGTCGAACGCCTCGGTAATAGAATATATGCATCTATGGTTCGTGTCATTCGACCCTCGGCAGTGCACAATTTATATATTTATATGTTGGATCGGACCGTACGACCTTGGCATAATTCGTGCGTAGTAATTCTTGGAGCCCAATTATAATTGATATTATTTCATTGGCTTGAGAGATTAATTTGTTAAATGATAAAAATTAATTTGGGATTTACTATTAGTGAAAGAATTGTTCATTTATTTTCTGTTATTGAGTTTTCAATTGTATTTATATAGTTAGTACATGCTTAGTCATAATTTTAGTATTTTATTGTTAGCCATAGTAAGTATTGAAGTCGACCCTTCGTCACGACTTCATCAAGGTTAGACTAGATACTTGCTGGGTACATGTTGTTTATGTACTCACGCTACACTTCTGCACTAATTATGCAGGATCTAAGACAGGTGCATCTGGTTATTAGTCCAGCGCGCATCCTTGACTTCCTCGAGACTTAGCGATGAGCTTCCTTCCAAGCTCGTTCTGCAGCACCCGAAGTCTTCCTTTTGTTTTTTACTTTCTATCTATTTCACTCCAGACGGTAGTGTAGTATTTTTGTATATTCTACGAGTTGCTCATACACTTGTAAGACCAGGTCTTGAAAATTATGCTAGTAGACACATGATAATTTTTGGATTATTTTACTTATCTCATTTGCTCTTAAAATTAGTTATCTCTCATCTTATTAAGTTTTTACTTCCTATTTATACACTAATTAAAATATCAGCTATTTTAAAAATATCTAAAAAAATAATCATGTGGTTAGCTCACTGTTGGCTTGCCTAGCAGTAGCGTTGGGCACCATCATGACCTATAGGAGAAATTGGGTCGTGACAAACGAACCCTTCGCTAGCTACGAGATCCTTCAAAGTTTCCTCCTATTTATATTTTTTTTTGTAGACATTTACATATTCATATGAAAGCATTTTCAAAATAGAACAGGGCATTTCAATTCTTATTAAATAATTTAATTCTATTCCGGTAACGGTAATCATATCTCAAGTAAAACATGTCTAGTAATGGTGAGAATATTTATGACAACTGTAATCATCTCAAACAATTATTTTGGTATCATATCGAGTAAAAGACTTGTCCCATGTACAAATTCAAAATAATCGATAACATGTTCATATTTAAAGTCCGGTGTAAATCATGTAAGTTATGAAAACACAAATTGCGGTAAGGTTACTACTTACGATACTCGTGCCGAAATACTAAGTGTGTCACCTCAAGCAATCCGTAGAATTTCCTTCGATCAATCTATAACCACATCATAACGGTCTCGTGTTAATTTTCTTGTTTAGATAACTAATATAAGATACCAACTCTCGGGGTTTATGTTTGACCGTCAAATCATCAAATTAAATCTTTTTTTTGTACCCAAGATATGATTAATTCAACCAGTTCATAATCTATCAATTTGACTTGTTCATATGATTTATTCCTCCAATTCTTCACAAACATTTATACACATGAACCTCTATCAAGTGCTAAATTTTCAGAAAAAAATTGCTTAAAGAAGTTTAGATTTTGTATGGGATTGCTCAAAAATTGCTTAAAAATTGCTCAAACATTGCTAAGCACTTTTGAGTACTGCAAGTACCATCTAAACTCCTTAACTGAGTAATGTGTATGGTGGGATTGTTTTCTATTTTTCTTTCCAATTATGTCCTAATTTTTTTCTCCATAATTCTATTTTACTCTTTATCTTTTTTTAGTTTAACTCCAAATCTCCGACATATAACCTACTTTGTCTTTGTCCTTTTTTTCGTATAATTTCTACCGCTTTCAACTCCAACATAAAAATTATAGATTTTGCCTTCCTTTTATTTCATTTTTTCTCCTGTTATGATTTTAACTCCAGTTTCAATTACTTTAACTCCAATTCTTTGTTCCTTTGTTCTACCAATTTTGTTCCTTTCTTTATCATAGTTTTTTATTATTTTCTAATGATAGTTAAAGACATATTTTGGTGATAAATCAAAGACATACTTGGTGATAAATTAGTACAAAGAAATTTTCTTAAATTATTTTTATGTGTAATTGTTGATAAATTTAATACTTAAACAATTGAGGGTATTTTAATAAACTTATCAGTTACAGTACATTACGATACAGTCAAACCAAATAGAAAAATATTATTTAACAACGATAAACAATACAATCTATTCTAACATTGTATTCATAAAGCGATACAATACAATATAATACAATATATTATAAAACAATGGTAATAACCATCCAAACGAGCTTTAAATGGAAGACTCCAAACCCTTAACTCCCGTAACTCATATCTCTGGTGGCTTTGGCCCAGCAATATATATATATATGGCTTCTATTCCTTTTTCTGGAATAATTATATAAATAGCATTTATTTAATGTGTAGTATTACATATAATAAGAGGTTTTCATGTATAACTATTATTCTTATTTTTATTCCGCATTCTATTTGGCATACGATAATGCATAAATTATAGCATAACTTATGCATTTACTATTTATGTGAATAATAAAAAAAATATATGAATCTCCTTTGCAAGAGTGTTAGTTGAAATGGACGTCACAATCCCTCTTCCGTAGATAATTAATGTCCAAGACCCAACAGGAAGAATGTTCAAACAATAAGTATGGTATGATTGGGTACTCGAGTATTGTGAAGAATGCCTGCAAGTGGGGCATGACTGCAGATTAAAATATGGGAAATCACCCCCTGAAAAGAAGGAAAAGCATGTAGTTAAGCCAGTAAAGCAGGTAGCAAACAAGCAATAACACCAAGAATAGAAAGCCATACCAGGGAATACAATTTTCATACATAGCGACAATATAGAGGTAAAAAATAAAGAAACAAAAAGTGGAGACCCTAAATGTTCAGTGCAAGACCAACAAGTACTGGAAAAGGAATGGCAAAATGTGAAAAGTAAGTTTGTTGCAAAAAGAGTAATAACAATACCAAGGCGGGTGATGGTCTACTTAATACAGTGAACGGTTTTAGCCCTTTGGTGGCCCAAGTTACTTCACAAGAGCTAACCAAGGTAGCGAAGGAAGGTAGACATAGTAGAGATATGAGAATAGATGGTGACCCTCAACATCCTATATTTCCTAAATAAAGCTAATAACTTGGAATATTAGGGGAATGAATAAGTTGTTTAAGTAGACGGAGATGAAGGAGTTCTTTAGGAAAAGCAAGATTAGCATAGTAGCAATAGTAGAACATAGAGTTAAAGAACAACACGCAAAAAAAATCATCGGTTGCACCGGGGCGCGAAGGGAGAACTAATTATGGTAGCGGTGGGACTCAAAGAAAGTTCAATTTATGGTGGAAGATACAACAACACAATACATACATGGGAAAGTATTCATACTCGACACAAGGATAGAATTCAGTTTCACAGCTATTTATAGCCTTCATAATGTCAGTGACAGAAGATATTTATGGTAAGAGGTAGAACAAATCAGTAGTGTGTAACAGCGACTATGGCTTGTGATGGGAGACTTCAATGTTGTCTTGATAATTAATGATAGAATAAACGGAAGTCATATTAATGAAGCAGAGGTACCATTTTGAGCTCTAGTGTGTAGTTCGGCGATTTGAGGCCTTGAGTAGCTTCACTTCATGTTTTATGACTTGTACATGTGGTCAAAATTTAATTTTGGAAGTTCGAAGTTAATTTGGAAGGAAATTCTTATTTCAGAAGCTTTAAATCGGAAGAGTTGACTAGGATTTGACTTTTAAGTAAACGACCTCGGAATCGGGAGCATTTCCGCGCTCATTTTGGAAAGTTGGCATTTTGAAAGTTTTAGAATCTCACAAGTTTGGTTTCAAGTGGATTTTTATTTTATCAATGTCCGTTTGAGATTCTGAGCCTTGGAATAGGTCTGTATTATGATTTATGACTTGTGCATAAAGTTTGGCGTCATTGCGGAATGTTTAAGTATGATTTAGAGGCGTTCGTCGAAGTTAGGAAGTTTGAAAGTTGAAAGAAGGATTTTGATCGTCGGTCCATAATTTTGATGTTAATCGTGGCGTCTTGAGCCTTTGAATAAGTTTGGATAAGGTATTGGGACTTTTTGGTATGACTGGACGCGGTCTCAGAGGGGCTCGGGTGAGTTGGGGGTGGTTTCGGATCATTTCTCCTTGTTTAGTTGCTACTGATGTTTCTTCTAGTTTTGTCCTTCACGAACGCGTAAGGGAGACCGCGTTTGCAAAGAATGATTTGAGCTAGAGGATAGTTTTCTCTTCACGTTCGTGATGAAAGCCTCGCGTTCGCGAAGGTTTGGGCCAGAGGTGAATCCCGTTCATGACAAGGGCATTGCGTTCGCAGGAGAGGAGTTGGATCTGGGAGTCATTGCCTACGTGTTCGCGGAGGCGGGTCGCGTTCGCGATGATCAGGCCTGGAAGGGCATCGCGTTCGCGAAGAAGGTTTTGGATGAGAGTGGAGTTTTTGATTTATGAATGCGAGGAACATGTTGCGTTCGCGATGAAGGTCGTCTAGGTAGTGTATAAGATTGCAAAAAACGGGAATTGCTCATTTCATCTCATTTTTCTCGGTTGGAGCCGACTTTAGGGAAATTTTAGAGAGCTATTTCATCCACCTATTGGGGGTAAGTGTTCCTAAATCACTTTTGATTATATTTCATGAATGCATGTGGAGTTTTAACATGAAAATTGGTGGAAATTTGGGATTTTGAAAAAAACCTAGAATTGGTATTTTTAGATTTTGACCACGAAATTGGACATGGAATTAGTAATAGATTATATATTTGGGTTCGTGGTATTATGGGTAATGTTTAGCTTTGAAAATATTCAGATCCGGGCACATGAGCCTGAGGGTTGATTTTGTTGACATTTCGAGCGAAGTTGGAAATTCTTATAAATTGATTAATTATGAGTTTTGGAGTATGTCTTTATTAGTTTTCACATTGTTTGACTAGTTTAGGATCGACGGGCATCGGTTTGAGGTGTTAGAGAGGTATTGGAGCAGGTTATGGAACTTCGGAGCGAGGTAAGTCTCCTGTCTAACCTTGTGAGGGAGAATTTACCCCATAGGTGTCATATTTCTTACGTGCTACATATTGTGGGAGCTACGCACATATGATGTGACGAGTGTCCGTGCGTATTCTAGGATTTCTGAGTATGTCTGGGTAGACTTAGACTCACGCCATGCTTAAACTGTACTATTTGAGTTATCCTTGCATGTTTAATTCTTTAATTCACATTATAACCTGAGACTAGACTCGCATAGAGTAATGGACTCGTTATCTTAGATACTTGACGAGCTACTTGATCAGCAACAGAAATTGTGCTTCCCTTACGAATTTCTTCCGTGTTATGCGTACCCATCAAAATGTTTCCTTAAACTTCATAACTCACACGTATATCTGTGAGTGGGGTCACAGACCCGTAAACGCTTCATATTCTAATGGGATTGGCTGAACGCCTCAGTAACTCTCTTATGGTAGAGAGTAGTTCGCCTTGGTAGTATCATAAACCACTCTTATGGGATCGGGTCGTTCGCCTCGGCAGGATTATTGTAACACACTCTTATGGATCAGGCTGGACGCCTCAGCAACACTCTTATGGGATCAGGCTGAATGCCTCAGAAACACTCTTATGGGATCGGGTCGTTCGCCTCGGCAAGATATTCTAAAACACTCTTATGGGATCGGGTCATTCATCTCGGCAGGATATTGTAACACACTCTTATGGGATCGGGGCGTTCACCTCGGCAGGATATTATAACACACTCTTATGGGATTGGTCCATTCTCCTCGGCTGTATCATGTATCATATTCTTATGGGATCGGGTCATTCGCCTTAACATTTCTATGAAACAACTCTTATGGGATCGGGCCACTCGCCTTGGCAGAATCATGCAAATTACTTGATAAGAAGTCTACGTATTCATGAATTTTCCAAACCTGAGATGTAACTATAGATTTGGTGTTGACCATTACGTACTCCATTTAAGATGTATCTGGTAGTTGAGGACTTTGTGTTTACTATTCAGATGTAGACCATATTATTTGCCTATACCTGTACTCATTGTTACCTACCATGTTTCGTATTTTCCTACTTTATTATATTTGATTTGTTGGACCACTAGTAAGTGTCAATGTCGACCCCTCGTCACTACCTCTTCGGGGTTAGGCTATATACATGTTGGGTACACGTTTATTTACGTACTCATGTTGCACTTCTGCACTAAATGTGCAGGATCTAATAGGTTCATTTGATGGTCACTTGGGCGTGGAGGCGCAGCTACTGAGGGGACTCTATGGTGAGCTATATTCATGCCATGATTCGCATCACACAGAGTTTCCATCATAATTATTTACCTTATCTTGTCTACCTTGTATTCCAGATAGATGGTGTACAGTTATTATATTTCCTAGTAGATGCTCATGCATTTGTGTTACCGAATTTTGGGGTGTTCTAGAATTTGTGTACAGTTGCTTACATTGACACACTTTTACTTTATATTTCATTGAAATTGTATGTACCTGCTATTTTTATTGCATTGATCTCTCTATCTAATAATATTCGTGATTTCAAAAATAATAAAATGGATAATTAAGTTGATAGTTCACCGTTGGCTTGCCTAACGGCGATGTTGGGCACCATCACGACCTATAGTGGATATTGGATCGTGACAGCTTGGTATCAGAGCTCTAGGTTCACTTGGATTTCACGAGTCATGAGCGAGTCTAGTAGATTCTTGCATATCGGTACAAAGACGTCTGTACTTATCTTTGAGATGCTACAGGGCTATTAGGAGCACTTCCCTTCTTGATTCCTCGTTGTGCGATTTGATCTTGTCACGACCCAAAATCCATAAGGTCGTGATGGCGCCGGACATCATTGTCAGGCAAGCCAATCATTAATTAATCGAAATAAATTCCGATTTAAACATTTATGAAAAATATTTCCTTTCACTTTATTACATATTAACTAAATAAAAATCTGTTAAGAAAAATAATGGTTTAAATATTACACTTCAGCAAATATATTCCAACACATCCCAGAACCCAGTGTCACAAGTACATGAGCTATTTCTAAGAATTTATACAATCATCACTAAGCCTGTCCAAAATACAAATTGGACTAGGAAATTTAAAATGAAAACAAATATAGTACGAGGGAGACTCTGTCAGCTGCAGATCGCCTCTGGATAATGCAGCTCGCCTAAGTCTCTGAATCCTCCACATTTCTATGAAAGTACATGTGCAATAAAAATGCACAGCAAGTTTAGCATGAGTACAAAAATAACGTGTACTCAGTAAGTTGCCCGTCTAACCTCAGAGAGGTAGTGACGAGGTCAAATTAGACACTTGCTAAAGGTCAATTTACAATATTTAAGTGCGACATTAAGCATGATTATCATAGGCAATTTATTAAAAACATGGATAATATTATCAACTCCGTTCACATTTAACACTTTATATCTTCGTCATATTAATAACAATTAATCAACATGGTTGATTTAGTCAAATAACAATTTAATCAACGGGAAGGGAACACTTTTCCAAAAATCTTTAATAACTTTAAATCTCTGTCATTTCAGTTGACAACTTAAAATTTCAGGCCAGTAATCAGGCACAAATCATAGCAACAACACAGTAAATATCTTGCGCAAGAAATGCCGAGGGTCGAACGGCGCGGACCAACAATAATAAATTGTGCACTGCCGAGGGTTGAATGGCTCGAACCATAGATTCATCTATTTGCCCCGCTCGCGAATCGATCATGCGACGCGGTTATACATACAAATAATAAGGCTAGCCTGCTCGCGAATCATACCTACGACTCAGGTGCTAATATGTACATATATCCACATAATAAATCCATATTTTTATCAAGAAGCAGTTTTTCTCAGGAAAATTGTAAAATTCTTCTTAAAGGAACATGTAATATAGCTTTTAAAATCTTTGTTTTGAAACCCACTTGTCAAGTTTAATGATATTCCATAATATAACCCTACCAGGTATACAATTATCCACAGAGGAATCATTTCTCTTTCTAGATGATTAGGAAAATGAACTCTAGTCTTCTTTTAGATATTCAATTATGATTTCGATTATATTAGCAGTTTAATATTACAGGCAGGATTACAGGTACAACACATAAGGCATGCTAGTGGGTCCTAGACTACCCGGACAAGGCTTAATAGTAGCTACGCACGGACTCCAGTCACCTCGTGCGTACGTAGCCCTCGAAGATAATAGCATATACTTAGTTAATTCACCTAGGGGGACAATTCCCCCTCACAAAGTTAGAAAGGAGACTTACCTCGCTCCGAGATTCCATAACCGGCCTCGAAGCCCTTCCGATGACTCCAAACGGACGCACAACGCCCCAAAACTATCCAAACAACGACAACCCAATGAAAATATACTCTAATATTTGCAGCAATCCCAAATTATATAATTTCCCAACCCCACTTAGTCAAATGAACAAAATTCCCTCGGGCCCACGTGCCCGGAAATCAAAAATTTCTCGAAGATATATTCTACTCATAGCCTTACTAACTCAAATATACAATTTACTCAAATATTCATGCTCAATTTGTGGCTAAAAATCTAATTTCTATTTTCTAGGTTTCTTTAAGATTCTCCAAATTTCCAATCAATTTTTATACCTAATCCATGCATATAACCTTGTATTTAACTTAGAAGCATGAAGGAGTTACTTACCTTGACGTTGCATGAAGAAATCCTCTCTTGAAGCTCCTCCAAAATCGACCAAACAAAAGAAGAAATGAAGAAATGGCCACAAATTCTCGGATTTAAAACATTCTGCCCAGCCTCGATTCCGCACCTGCGGTCCTACCACCGCACTTGCGCTCCCGCAGGTGCAACCAATCTCCCGCACCTGCGGCTGCCTCAACTCCAGCCCAATAATCGCATCTATGCCCCCTGTCCGCATCTGCGTCTTCGCACGTGCGGAAATTCCATTACACATGCGCTCCCAGCCAGACCATCCATCCTTCGCACCTGCGGTGCCAGAGCTGCACCTGCGGCTCCGCACCTGAGGCCAAATCCTTGCAGGTGCGGTCACACCAGATGACAGCAACCTCAGCCTTCTTCAAACTCCCAAACTTGATCCGTTAACCACCCGGAATCCACCCGAGGCCCCCGGGACCCCATCCAATAATACTAACATGTTCCAAAACATAATGTGGACTTGCTCGAGGCCTCAAATCACATCAAACAACATCGAAACCACGAATTGCACCCAAATCCCAACTTTATGAACTTAGAAATTTCCAACTTCTACATCTGATGCCGAAACCTATCAAATCACGTTCGATTGACCCCAAATTTTGCACACAAGTCATATTCGACATTACGGACCTGCTCCAACTTTCGGAATCGCATTCCGACCTCGATATCAAAACTTCCACTTCCGGTCGGATTTCTCAAAAACCTTCAAATTTCTATCTTTAGCCGAATGACTTCAAAATGACCTCCAGGCATCCGAATTTACTTCTGATCGCGCCCCCAACTCCAGAATCACCATACGAAGCTATTCCCAGACTCGGAATCCCAAACAGACATCAAAAACACTAAAATGCACTTCAAACCCAAATATATGAAATTCTTCTAAAATGCTAACTTCCATAATATACACCGAAATGCTCCCGGGTTATCCAAAACCCGATCCGGACATACGCCCAAGTCCAAAATCATCATATGAACCTGTTGGAACCTTCAAATCCTGATTTGGAGGTCGTTTACTCAAAATTCCAATCTTAATTGATTCTTCCAACTTAAGTCTTCTGAAATGAAAATTTTCTTTCCAAATCAACTCTAAACTTTTCGAAATTCAATTCCGACCACACCTACAAGTCATAATACCTGAAATGGAGCTGCTCACGACTTCAGACCGCTGAACGATGCGCTAGAGCTCAAAACGACCGGTCGGGTCGTTACATTCTCCCCCAATTAAACAGACGTTCATCCTCGAACATGCTAAGAACTGCTCTGGAGTTATCTGAAATCACTGTTTAACACCTTGAGCACCTGGCCGTGCTACCACAACCCAGTTGAGTACATTAGCTTGATCAAATTTGAAGATTTCTTCTTTTATCCATATAATAAGCTCAGAACCTAGTTCCAACACTTGAAATTCTCTGCCAGGCCTACTTCCAACATATAAACACCGTATCAACCACCACACGATATACAAGAACATGACTGCATACCTTTGTTGAATTAGCACCATGCACCACAAAATTCACCCTCTAACCACAATGACGCTCCCTGAACCTTAATAGCCAAAGTTCCACGAATCCGATGCTCCCAATGCACCTCATGATATATATACATACATCCTGCTATAATGCTGACGATACCACCACAACGGAGGAAATATGCAGAAATTCATACCCAACTGCAGAGTTAAAAAATCAGTGAATACCTCATCTTGACTGGAATCATCACCTCATTATGAACCTGAATAATGGTATTTGTTCTTTAATATACACTACACATAACCTTATCGCACTGATCCCTGATCCGATAGTCTCGCCTCAACCAGTACGAACTGCTCAGACAACAAATCACCCCAAACATGACCAACAGCCTCACATGATACCACATCGCGCCAATAGGCCATAACTCGAACATGATAATAAGAAACGACTCAGGAAGGGACTATTCAACTCACACACTAATATGAACTTTTTTCAGAAAAATAGGAAGTAAAGCATAAGAAAAATAAATATATACATGAACCTTACTCCACATCACACTATTGCGGCGTGCAACCCGATCCGAATGACATACCCGTGGCGACATGCCACCCGATCCACACATAAAATTTACATAAGAAGATATATATACGGAGCTGGTTTGCTCCCGATTACAAATTACTGAATATCGATCATAAGCACGCTAAGTGCATAATACCATCCTGGGGAGATTGATAAAGCCGTAGGCTACATAACTCAAGCACAATTGAGGTGCGATATATATACACACACTCTGGATCTCAAGAGCTATCCTGCTCACATAACATCCCCACTACGCGGGACCTCAACACACAGGAAATTATCAAGCCGTTTCATAACTCACACGGCACAATCATAATAACACATGAATTTGACGAAGACGGAACAACATACGTTGTTCTAATACCTTTCTATGAAAAACGCTACTGAAATGAACATGCCTGGCTCATACGGAGCCCATAATCATATTTAAATCCATCCACAAACATCGAGCCTACCCTGCTCGCACCAACTAAGCTAATAGCTTTTAACTAGATCCATATTAACCCACTTTCTCTCATAATACTCAAGAACAACCATCATAGCCAAGACAAACACCTCACAATCCACAACCAAATGAACTGAACGCCCTTCATGCATAAATTCTCAATTAAGCAATATTGCACTTCTTTAAAATCAGTCCAAATCTTCAATCCGTGACTACATGTCACACTTTATGCAATCTTTTCGCGGTCATGCTTCCACGACCTTCCACACAAGGCAATAAGTCTGCCCATCCACCACTGGCCATACTATGCTGTAAGACAAATCAAGAATCCATAACCAGGGTACAAAGCCTCTTCCACCGAATATCAATCTCAGGTAACACTGAAGATAACACCAGCTTTCTCTTAACTTTCAAATCACCTTTCCTTGCTCTTCCGAGCTCATGACATCCTTATCATCACCGAACCGCAATCTCGATTCTTACTCCCGGTTACACACTACTTTCCGCACCTAACATTCCAATATGAGGCAGTGCAAGAATTCCATCATAACTTCTGAACCACCAATAGGGTGAACACTACATCATATAGAAACCTTTTACTTAACTCAATTCAAGAGAACCATCACAACACACGAGTGAATTCCCACAATCACCCAACATGCAAATCCTTAAGTAGTAGTCTATACCACCATAACCCTTCTGGGATCCGCCTACACTTGACAGGCCATAGCATTCAAATGCTCCCACATGAAATCCATTACTACGGGCGACAAGCTCCGCACACACCGGCACAAACCATATGCATAACTTAATCACATCAAAGGAACTGATCATTGCCGTAAATGTGCCATTTCAACCATGGCTAATCAATCTATTTTCTTTTAATCATCTTCAATTGCTTCAGGAATAATAGAAACTTCCTTCAACTCATAGCAAACTCAACCCTCACTCATCCCGAGTGACCTTGATTCACGAGACTACGCCGCCTAAATCCCGCAACCCATCTCATACCCTCCTGATAATCTTTCTACAATCCAGAGTTTATTTCTCTCACTCCTCCAATACTATCCTGCACACTGAAAGATATCATAGAACATTCCATCCATCTTTCTTTTTCTCATAAATTACTATGCAAAAGCTCGATTGTCGATCATACTGTTGCCCGAAACCCTTAAACGCCACATTCTTAACTTTAGAATTCACCAGGACCCTATTGAGAGTCACCCACTCTGACTGATCCCGAATACGATCAACTCCAAGGCTCTCCTAGCACATGAACACCCTTTTCAATGAAACACGTGACCGAGTCACTATCCTTACAATTCGCCCATGCCTTAAGCATAAATTCTAAATCTTCCAAAGCCTACTCTTTCACACATTTATCAAATCACACGCACAATCACCATTTTACTCCTTTCCCTTAGCTGAAATGACTTGCCAACACGCCGACAATCCACAACCCTATGAGAAGACAACCCTACAACCCAACTGCAGATGGTGAGACTCCTCCACTTAGCCTGAAGCTACTCCTTGCACCACTCTAGACCCTGCCGAGATCCTTTTTTCTTTGATAACGCGATCTAGCTCAACCAATCCGTCCAATTCTTCCAAATCCTCTTGCTAGAACTCCCTAAATACTCAAATTCTCTAGCATCATTCACACATTCTGCCTCCTACCGAATAGCCACTAGAACCCCTCATAGAGACCTGCCAACCATGGCACCGCTAACCCATTCACAGGAGATAACCCACCTGTGGAAATCACCTGCGGACACCTACCAACGACGATAAAATGCACGCTCTCTGCGACTTTAATACCCCATCCTACGCGCTGCTTCATTTACCAACTTTACTAGTCCGTCTGCTCCTCATGGACATCCATTAAATGCGCGACAATATCTTCAAATTCCAACTATGCTGCCACTCCCTCACTTTGCGACTGCTCGACTTCCGCTTCTTACACTTGGCCTCCTAGAAATGGAACCACCTCCTAGCCTCACTTCAGGATCATTCTCTGTAGCTCTCAAACCAGCAGATCGCCACGACTTCAAGCTCTCCGAAGATCATCTTTCTCTAGTTGCCTTTATTATCAACACTTATCCGGTACTGAACCACCGCACCACATGGCCTCCGCCAACCGCATTCTTCAATACTTCTTCTCAATACTCTGACCCCACGCAACCGAAGAAACCATAGCACTGACAAACTTAACGCATTCCATTCGATCAATGAAGACGACTTCACGTCACAGGTGCATATCCCACCTCACTTGAAGACACCAAGTCTTACTACTTTATCAACCACAACCAGACCATTCATAACCCAAATGCCTTTCTTCCGCCGGAACTAAAATACCGAAATCTCAAAATCACACTCTGAGAAGACCTCCCTACAAACCATTCATCACCCCCAACATACGGGCAAGCATTCTATCATCATATCGACATCGTGTGATAACCAATCGCAACCATCATCACTACCTGAGCATAGCCTTAAGGCTCCCAGAAACACAACTACTGAGCTAAAAAAACATATTATTCTTTTTCAGGGCCATAACAACAGCATCCCACCAATTACACATGGAAACATCTCGAATTACATCTGTAGCACCATTTCAATTCCTCAAATTTCCTGATTCATAGCGAGCGTTTCGCGACGCGTAAGATTGAGTAAGAATGAACATAAGCATAAGCCTCAAAGGAAGAAAATCGCACAATGAGGAATCAAGAAGGGAAGTACTTCTAACAGCCCTGTAGCCTCTCGAAGATAAGTACATACGTCTCCGTACCGATCCGCAAGACTCTACTAGACTTTGTCAAGACTCGTGAGACCTACGGGAACCTAGCGCTCTGATACCATTGTCACGACCCAAAATCCATAAGGTCGTGATGGCGCCGAACATCATTGTCAGGCAAGCCAATCATTAATTAGTCAAAATAAATTCAGGTTTAAACATTTATGAAAAACATTTCCTTTCACTTTATTACATGTTAACTAAATAAAAATTTGTTAAGTAAAACAATGGTTTAAATATTACATTTTAGCAAATATATCCCAACACATCCCAGAACCCGGTGTCACAAGTACATGAGCTATTTCTAAGAATTTATACAATCATCACTAAGCCTGTCCGAAATACAAATTGGACTAGGAAACTTAAAATGATAACAAATACAGTACGAGGGAGATTCTGTCAGTTGCGGATCGCCTCTGGATGATGCAGCTCGCCTAATTCTCCGAATCCTCCACATTTCTATGAAAGTACCTGTGCAATAAAAATTCACAACAAGTGTAGCATGATTACAAAAATAACGTGTACTCAGTAAGTCGCCCGCCTAACCTCAGAGAGGTAGTGATGAGGGGTCAAATTAGACACTTGCTAAAGGTCAATTTAGAATATTTAAGTGCGACATTAAGCATGATTATCATAGGAAATTTATTAAAAACAGGGATAATATTATCAACTCCGTTCACGTTTAACATTTTATATCTTCGGCATATTAATAACAATTAATCAACATGGGTGATTTAGTCAAATAACAATTTAATCAACGGGAAGGAACAACTTCTTCCAAAAATCTTTAATAACTTTAAATTTCTGTCATTTCAGTTGACAACTTAAAATTTCAAAGCCAGTAATCAGGCACAAATCATAGCAACTACGTAGTAAATATCATGCGCAAGCAATGCCGAGGGTCGAATGGCGCGGACCAACAATAATAAACTATGCACTGCCGAGGGTCGAACGGCTCGAACCATAGATGCATCTATCTGCCTCGCTCGCGAATCGATCATGCAACACGGTTATACATATAAATAATAAGGCTAGCCTGCTCGCGAATCATACATGCGACTCAAGTGCTCATATGTACACATATCCACATAATAAATTTGTATTTTTATCAACAAGCAGCTTTTCTCAGGAAAATGGTAAAATTCTTCTTAAAGGAACATGTAATATAGCTTTTAAAATCTTTGTTTTGAAACTCACTTGTCAAGTTTAATGATATTCCATAATATAACCCTACCAGGTATGCAATTATCCACAGAGGAATCATTTCTCTTTCTAGATGATTAGGAAAATGAACTCTAGTCTTCTTTTAGGTATTCAATTACGATTTCGATTATATTAGAAGTTTAATATTACAGGCAGGATTACAGGTACAACACATAAGGCATGCTAGTGGGTCCTAGACTATCCGGACAAGGCATAATAGTAGCTACGCATGGACTCCCATCACCTCGTGCGTACGTAGCCCCCGAAGTTAATAGCATATAGTTAATTAATTCACCTAGGGGGACAATTCCCCCTCACAAAGTTAGAACGGAGACTTACCTCGCTCCGAGATTCCATAACCGGCCTCCAAGCCCTTCTGATGACTCCAATCGGACGCACAACGCCCCAAAACTATCCAAACACGACAACCCAATGAAAATATACTCTAATATTTGCAACAATTGAAAATTATATAATTTCCCAACCCCCGCTTAGTGAAATGACCAAATTTCCCTCGGGCCCACATGCCCGGAAATCCAAAATTTCTCGAAGATATATTCTATCCATAGCCTTACTAACTCAAATATTCATGCTCAATTCGTGGCTAAAAATTCAATTTCCTTTTTCTATGTTTCTTTAAGATTCTCCAAATTTCCAATCAATTTCCATGCCTAATCCATGTATATAATCTTGTATTTAACTTAGAAGCATGAAGGATTTACTTACCTTGACGTTGCATGAAGAATCCTCTCTTGAAGCTCCTCCAAAATCGACCAACCCAAAGAAGAAATGAAGAAATGGCCACAAATTTTCGGTTTTAAAACATTCTGCCTAGCCTCGATTCCGCACCTGCGGTCCTACCACCGCACTTGTGCTCCTGTAGGTGCGACCAATCTCTCGCACCTGCAGCCGCCTCAACTCCAGCTCAATAATCGCGCATGTGCCCACTGTCCGCATCTGCGTCTTCGCAGGTGCGGAAATGCCATCGCACCTGCGCTCCCAGCCAGACCATCCATCCTTCGCACCTGCAGCCAAATCCTCGCAGGTGCAGTCACACCAGATGACAGCAACCTCAGCCTTCTTCGAACTCCCAAACTTGATCCGTTAACCACCCGAAATCCACCCGAGGCCTCCGGGACCCCGTCCAATTATACCAACCAGTTCCAAAACATAATGCAGACTTGATCAAGGCCTCAAATCACATCAAACAACATCGAAACCACGAATCGCACCCAAATCCCAACTTTATGAACTTAGAAATTTCCAACTTCTACATCTGATGCCGAAACTTATCAAATCACGTCCGATTGACCCCAAATTTTGCACACAAGTCATATT
>ML372547.1:507-53954 GCA_005239525.1 Nicotiana knightiana | reverse complement strand
ATACTGTAGAAACTTGAATCCGATGTTTTCTCATTTTGTCAAGTTTTAACAGATCGTGCGATTGAAAATATAAAGAGAAATGTGAAAGCCAAAGTAAGAATCATGAATTACAAATCGAAGTATGGATGATTGATAGCAATAGAATTTAAAAACAAAGAGCTTCATGCCTAGCGGATCGCTTAAAAAACAAATCATTAAAAAAAAAAAAAATCGGTATTTCGGTATTTACCGAAATACCGAAATATCAAAAATCCAATACCGTGTACCGAACCGAAATACCGAAATTTCTGTACCGAATTAGACCGAAATACCGAAAACCGAAATACCGAATTAATTCGGTTCGGTTCGGTTCGGAATTCAGTTTTTCAGATTTTATGCCCACCCCTAGCCGAAACCTATCAAATCACGTCCGATTGACCCCAAATTTTGCACACCAGTCATATTCGACATTACAGACCTGCTCCAACTTCCGAAATTTCATTCCGACCTCGATATCAAAACTTCCACTTCCGGTCGGATTTCTCAAAAACCTTCAAATTTCTATCTTTAGCCGAATGACTTCAAAATGACCTCCGGGCATCCGAATTTACTTCTGATCGCGCCCCCAACTCCAGAATCACCATACAAAGCTATTCTCAGACTCGGAATCCCAAACAGACATCAACAACACTGAAATGCACTTCAATCCCAAATCTATGAAATTCTTCTAAAATGCTAACTTCCATAATATACGCCGAAATGCTCCCAGATTATCCAAAACCTGATCCGGACATACGCCCAAGTCCGAAATCATCATACGAACCTGTTGGAACCTTCAAATCCTGATTCGGAGGTCGTTTAATCAAAATTCTAATCTTCGTTGATCCTTCCAACTTAAGGCTTCTGAAATGAGAATTTTCTTTCCAAATCAACTCTAAACTTTCCGAAATTCAATTCCGACCACACCTACAAGTCATAGTACCTGAAATGGAGCTGTTCATGACTTCAGACCACTGAAATACACGCTAGATCTCAAAATGACCGGTCGGGTCGTTACAGGTCTCATTGAAGATTATGCCTTCATTTCCATCCTACTCATTCTTATACGATGTTGAGCGCTGGTTATCACTTGGGCATTGAGGAGTTGTAATGGTATTGCAGATGTGGTGCAGGATTTTTCTCCCGATGTATTCGAGTGGTCTATTACCGTCGCCTTTTGGAGAGGGGTGTTCTGCCATTTCAACCCAGTGCTGGTGTTGTCTACGGTCGAGAATTGATATTTTTGAATTTGGTAGAATTTTTATTAATATTGTGTGTCTCCGTCCTTGATTGAATTCATTGAGGCTCATCAGCATGTTGGTCTTCATTTGTTTGCCTCTGGTCACGATGTTGTGATATGGAACCTAAGAGGAAGTTAATAGAGATAGTTGTGTGTTGTGACTTCAGGATTAAATCGGCGTTTCCAGTGTTGATGGTTCGAGGAGATGATCTCTGAGGTGGTTTGATTAGGAATTTTGAATGTGACGAGAAGGGCTTGATTGGAATGTAGGGAAATGTGAAGTATATGATCACTATCTTGGATGCAATACGTCTTTGAGTATCAAACATGTTATTGGACCTTCGGGTGATGTTAATGAATGAAGGGATTCTTACGGCTGGTGAACCAACATGGAACCAGGGAGGTTAGTTGATTTCATGATGGATGTAACTATGGAAATGACGCTGGAGGAGGTCGATATAAGGTTACACAGGTGGGCTATCTCTTGTAAACAGGTTAGTTGTTACGTGGTTTGATGAGCTTCCTACGAAGAGTTCTACTTTCGGCCCAACCTAGGATGTATTTACTACGATGTGAGCTTGGATCGCTTGAATAAGATGGTACGACTGTTAGGAAGTCGAGTGTGCGATTGTGGATGATAATTCAGGATGAGTTATGATTAGTCCAGCAAGAATGAGAATTTTGGCCGAGCAATGGTGTTGGATCATGGTAACTGGGCAGAAGAGGTTGTTATGGGGTTTGGATCTATGCGATTATGGCGTAAACCTAAGTGTGGGAGCCTATCACCTATGATTGAGTCACGTGGTTGTGTGCATGTGTAGTTTCTAGTTATCGGTGCATTGGTGGATTAGCCATGACCAAGAGGAGAAAAAAATCAATGGTATTTTGGACAAGGAATTTAACATATATGTGTTACATTTCGCCTTAATGATTCATGTACAGATGTTTGGGATGACTCAGAATTTGTGCTTCTCGTGGATGTGATTTGCAAGGAAAATAATTCACCCAGTTTCTTCCTTGGAAGTGTTCATGTGATAGCAGAGCACTAGAGTTTGGTTACATATTCGGGACCAGGTCAGAGTGGGTGACTCTCAATAATGGTTCTAGTGGTTTCAAGAAGTAAAGTGTGGTGTTTAAAGATTTTGGGTTCGTTACGTGGCTAAGGACTGGTTTCTACAGCAGAGTATGAAGAATACTTGGAGAATTTCTATGTTATCATTGGGTCTACGGTGTAGTGTTAGAGAAATGAGAGAAACAACTTCAGATTTACAGGAGGTCTTTCAGAATGAGTGTATTAGTTGGAGATACTATGGAGTGCATGAGGAGGGTAGGTGATGTCTTATGGGTATCAGGGACACGTGGTCTCGTGATTTGGGTCACTCGAGATGAGTGTTGTTTGAGGTCCATTATGTGTTTGAATAGGACTATTATTCCAACGGCAAGTCAAGAGCAAAATTGGAAAATTTGAGTCAGTTAGTTATGGCTTGAATCAACATGGTTATTTGGTTATGGGAATTCAGTTGTGTGTTGAAATTGTTCTTCTGAAATGAGTTGGGTGAAAGGGGTTCTAGCCGATAAAGGGTTTATTCTACTGGTGGTTTAGGGGTTATGATGAAATTCTTGTACTCTCACGTAGCAGCAAGATAGGTACAGTCAGCGGCATGGAAATTAAAAGTTAAGGATCAAGGTTTACGGTTCAGTTTTGATAAGAATTTCACGATTTCGGAGGAGCGGGGGAAGGATTCAAATGTTCAAATTAAGCTGGCATTATCTTAATGTCGCCTAAGGACAGAGTTATGTGGAAGAGGCATTGTGCATTGGTTTGTGGATTCTTAATTGGCATTACATAAATAGCATCGTCCATGGCCATTGATGTTCATATTTTTCTACCCGATGTGAAGCTTGTGGGAGTATATGCTACAGGAAGATCGTATAAGTGTGACGTGTTAGTCATTCGATTGTTAGAGATTGAAATCAGGTATGGAGATTTTGGTACGGTCGCCAATGGGAGAGGTTATGACTGAGAGGCACTCTGTTCCTTTGATTGCGGATTGTGGGAGTTGTTCCGAATTTGATAACTGCTCGTATATGTCACGAATAGGGTCATTATGGCTCCTTGAAAGGTTATTATCCCAGTATGGGATGATCGAAATCAGCTTGAGGTCCGTTAGTAGATCTAATATGAATATATGCCTTACATCAGGTCAGATGTGTTCATTCATCATAACATCGTCTATGGAGGAGTTTTCGGGTGTTGGATGTTATTCCTGTCGTCAACTATCCTATGTAATACTCTATTATTCCATGTGGGTTGTGAGACGACTTGATTATTTGCACATATATTGTGATCCCGTGTAGCTTGTGATGTGATATGAGCAAGATGGCTCTCGAGATGCAGACCATTTATTATGCCTTAGTCGTGCCTGGCATTTTGTGGCACATGGAGCTATTTGTCTCCCCAGAGTTGTTTTATGCACTTAACATGCTTGTGGTTGGCATTCAGGCATTTCGTGGGTAGGAGCATTAAGGCTCGATGGGTATCTCCTTATTGATTGTTATGTGTGGATCGGGTGGTATGTCGCCACGAGTATGATATTTGGTTCTGGTTGCACTCTGCAGCGGTATCATGTCTGGATCGGGTTGCACACAACAATATTGAGATGTTGAGTACGGTTCCCTATACTCATGTTGTTTGTTTTGTTTTTCATCTCTGAGATAGGTTCATAGCATTGGTTTGGTTGTTTTTTTATTCGTTACACAGGCTGGGTAGTTCTTTGCCAGAGTTCGTTCTTCCTTATGTGTCATATTCGAGTTGTATCTTGTTGGCGCATTGACGGTGTCATATGATATTTTAGTCAGAGTTTGAGGTAGCTTATTGCCTGAGCAGCTTGTATTGGGTGATACGAGATGATTGGACCTGAAACCAATGCGATCAGATTTATATAAGGTATATAAAAGAGAAAATGTCACTATTCAGCTCCGAATGAGATAATGGTTCTTGTCAAGCGGGTAAATTCCATGAGTTTTTGATTTGACGGGTGGTTATGAGTTTCTGCACATATCTTTCATCGTTGCAGTATTGTGAGGGTTGAAATCGGGCTTCTATGTGTTATGGGGTATACTACGTGCAACCGGTTCGTGAATTTGCAGTTATTCTAGTCGGAGGATATTACCATGTACATACGAATTGTGCGGTGCATTGTATGATGTTGATACCCAATTTTTCACAAAATATTTTTAAAATTGCATATATACCTTCAAAATCATGCATTAACAACGATTGGTATTTTTCCATAATTTTCCTATATTTTATCTAATTTATCTAGCATTTTATTTCCAATAAATAATTACAAAATCGCATCACAAATGATTTAAAAGGCATTTCTTGATTTAATTCATTGTTTATGGTCATAATAAGATCAAATTATTTTATAATTAGCCAAATTGACATATTTTGGCTATAATTGCAATAACTTTGCAATTATAGCCTAAGCATGTAATTTTATACTATTTTTTTACCAGAAATTAGCCTTCTATATTTTTAAATATCAAATAACCATTTTAAAGTTATTTCCATGCATATGATTCATTTTTATAAATAGTAATTACCTTATAAAATTATTTTAATTAAACTATCTGGGTGTTTACCAAATAGCCCATGCCTATTTCAATTTTAGACTAAATTGATTAATCATTCCCTATTAGACCAGACCCAAACCTGATTAAATCAAGCCATAATCCCCAGGCCCAAGTCCATTAATCCCCCAACCCAATGTCTTATTTAATCAGGACCGTTGATCAATTTTTGATCAACGGACCAGATCCCCCCTTTCCATAATTAACCTAATAGTCTACCCCCTCCCTCGAAACCCTCATTCTCTCATCCTCTCACACTCCGCCGTCATCTCCTCTCTTCTTCTCTCAAACGCTTTCTGTCTTAACCCTAATTCCCCCTCGTCGGTGCTCTCGTGACGTCGACTTTGGGAGCTTACCACCATCCTCCTGCCTTAATGGCTCTCCTGTACCGAGATTCCTGCCTATTTTGAGGTCTCAAGTGACCAGTGGCCATTCCACTCACCCCAGGTCCTGTACTCACCATTCTCAAGCCACCATGGCTCGATCGAGTAAGATCTTTCCTTTTTCCGGCTAAACCTATGGGTTTCCAAGTCGGTCTCTCTATTTCTGGGTTATTTTCTAGAAAACCCTAACCTCTTCTATTGTACCTCTTCGATCTATAACAGATCTGGAGTCTTTCTGAGCTATTTTTGTTTGTTTCATGAAAAACCTTTTGATTTCTCAAAGCGTCGCTTTATTTTTCCATTAGGGTTTCCGGAACTTTTCTTCAAAATATATTTCTGGTCTTTTAATGTTGTTCTCTGATGTTTAAAATGGCCTTTTGTTAAAATTTCTTTTTAGTCATAATGTTATCATAAAACCTTAGTTTTAACACTTGTTGTATTTCTGAGTCCGTCTTTTGTAATATGTTCGTGTGCTTGTTTCTCATGTACACTCTGAGTTTCTGTGATTTTACCATATTATGTTCAGTAGGGTTTGTGATTCTTGCTTCTTCCCCTTATATTATGTTTATTCTGTTAATTCCTCTAATCAGTTCTATCTTCTCTAGTTGAATCCCTGATTCTATGTGATTCTTACTTTACTATGTTTCTGATTTTACTTCTTCTTGCCTATTATGTGTTAATTCCGTTTGTTCATAGAAACTTTGTGTTAATTCTCCCCTTAATCAGTATTGTTCCTATTTGAATCCCTAATTTTCTGTGATTAACACCTTTTACTGATTTCCTGTGATGATATCTTTTACTGATTTCCGACCTCTAAGTTATTTTCTCGCCTTATTTGATGGTTGATTATACTATTAATTGATTCTTATGATATTTCCTTAATTAGAACCTTATGTACCTAGTCCTAATTGCTTGTTCTGTACTTGCACTATTTAAATTGTTTCCTTATCTGTTATGCTCCAGTTACAGATTGATTTCTTTCCTTATTTGTTACCTGTTCTTACCGTTTGAAGTTAACACCCTTAATTAAGGGAGTACTTGCACTGATTTTACTCTAATTGGTTCTGAATTCCATAATTTACTGCCTAATTGTGATTATTACCATATATATATATATATGCTCTCTCATTCACCAACAAAAAAAACAGAATCCACTCAACACACACAAACACATTAGGTTCAAAAACTATCTCTCACACTCAAAGCTTTCTGCTCTCTTTCTGTTTCTATCTATCATGTTCCTAATCTGTTTCTATCTATTGTTTTGCGGTTCAACATGTAATTGACCTCCTTGCATCATTGCTTCATCTTATACGCTAGTTATGTCTTACCTCTTTAGGGTTAGCATGTTCTTATAAACCTGTAATCTGTCTCAATATAACTCTACTTTGTTTTGCTGCTTTTGTACTGGTTGCCTAGTTCTGGTATGCATTTATTGATTTGTTACCCTAAGTTGTATTGATGCTATGCTCAATCAAGTTTAGTATGAAATCCTACACTATGCTATCTCCCAATCCCATGAATCCCCTAGAGCACTTCTGATTCTGTAACTATGTTCTAATTAGAACTCCTGAATCTATGTGTTACTATTTGCACCAAGTGCAAACGACTCCTGTCTGTTATGTGTTCACCATACCTGCTCTATTTGTCCCCAGTCTCCAGTTATCCTTGTGTGAAGGTTTGTTCTTTGAGTATTGTTGAACTTTTTTGACTGACCTGCTGTTTGTTTAAATTGCACAACTATTTTCAAAAGCTGTTTTACTAAACAATTCTCCTATTTTATAAAACTACTTCAACTGGGTCTTTTTCAAATACTGCTTTCCTGTTAAACCTTTTCAAAACTATGTCAAGCACTCTCACTCTGCTCTTACGTCCTTAAGTTCTGCCCCTCTAATGTGTGATTGCTGAGGGATCCCTATGAGATCCCTCTGAATTCTGATGCATTAGAGCTGGCTCTTCCACACTGCACTTACTCATTTATGGTTGTGAAATCTGGGTGTGAGCACTGCCGCTAATCCCTTGAGGTCCTTAGGGAACTCTGACACACTCGGATATGAGAAAGGCTATGAAACATTTGGGCATTTGAGGTTCTGGAAATCTGGGCCTGTTTTCAGGCTCCCTATCGTGTAACTTCTTATTTTTCTTTACCTAGTTATGTAATTCATTCAATATTGGTTTTTAATAATTGTTGTAAATGAATATTAGGGATGGATAGTGAAAAGATGAGGGTAGCTTTGTCTGTTATCAATATCAACGGGTAGAAATCATGCCTTAGGTTTACATTTCCCATGTGATCATTAGAATCCATGTTTATGACCAATACATTCTAAGCATGTCATGAATTAGATATCATGTTCTTAGGTTTGCTGTTTTCAGCATCTCATTTGTCATTATTTTCATCACTTATAAATCTTGCTTCTAGGCTAAATAACAACATTAACATGAAAACTGTTGTTACTGCGTATTCTGAAATCATGTTGTAACTTTCTGTGCATCAAGAAATCATGATTTTTTAGGAATCTTGCATATAAATCATTCTGCATCTTACAATGTTCATACTAGATACCCTGTTTTAGGATCTCACTAAACACCTAGCTAAACTAGTGATGCATGAAAAAGGGACACAAGACAGCCTCACATATGATTATCTTGTGTTAGTAAAACTGGTAATAATCCCTGTGTCTTTGCAACGCTTAGAACAACATGCTTTAGGTATAACAGCTTCCCAACAGTTTCTTTAACAATTCTGGTCACTATTGTGCATTCCCCCCACGCCTAGGCAAGCCTTAGGTAACCAACCTTTATAAAACTGGAAAACTGTTTCTTTTGTGTTTACTGTTTAATGGTTAACAGGCTTAAAATCAGTAGGCAAACTGGTTAGGGCCCTTGCTTCTAGGTTTATAAAATTGAAACTGCATATCTTCTGTGTTTTGATATTCACTTAGACATCATGTTTTAGGATCCTGTTTAATAATACTGACCTTGTTTGTGTTTTGAGTCGTGTTGATTACATGCATTATCTATGGAGGTAAATCTGAGCCTCTTAATTGCTCTTTCCTGCCTTAATCTGCTAAAGTCCTATTTGTTCTTGTATGTCGCCTAGTATTTTCTCCTTTTAAACCTTAGGAGTCTGTCTAGAACTGCCTATAGGTAGAAGTCCTAATCTCTTTCAGGACCATTAACAAGGGACGGGTAACAGCACGCATAGAGGTCGTTGAATAAACTCGCTTAATAACCAATAAGGGGTGGAAAAGGGTAGAATGGATATGATGACCAGTGCGCTAATGCCACGTGTAGCCCCTCTTCTGAGGAGTGATTATCGGGCATTGTACTGATGTGATCCTATAGGATAAACAACCTAGGACCCCCTATCCCTTACATATGTGTGTTTAGATCATAACTCTTTCAAAACCTTATATGTGTGCCTAGACTCTAAATATTTTAAACTTTAGCACATATGTGTGCTTACACTGCGAATCTTCTCAAAAACCTTTATTTATTTACCTATGTGTTTTTATTGCTTATGTTCTACCTGTTTTAAAATTCACAAAGCTTGTTTGGCCGGGAACCACAGTTGTGAACTTTGAGGGGTGCCTAACACCTTCCCTTTTAAGTAATTTCAAGTTGGTTATCCAATCTGTGTTTGTAAATGACCCTTAGTAGGTGCCCTAACGCACCTTAATTCGTTAGGTGGCGACTCTTCAATTCCTTACCCCTTTCCCAAAAGGAAACGAGTTGTCCCAATAATGTTGAATACCCTGACCGATCCGAAAGGAGAGGGACAAGAGAGGGGGGCGCGACAGCATGGCGACTCTGCTGGGGATATTTCCTAGGCTTTTACCATTTTCAAACTGCTTTGTGAACTTGTCTTTACTTTGTTAATACTTGCGACCTTCCCCTTTCCCCCTTTATGTGCAATTAATTGTTTATCTATTTCGAGTATTTATTCTTTTCAAAATCAAAACTGACATGTTTCTTTTTGTTTTCCTTTGTAACTGCTTTTCAATCGTAACTGTTGTATTTACCGCTTCCATAACATGCAAATACATGACAACATGATTTTATTGCTCATTTATTATTGCATAATCATGCTCAATATCATATTCCACTTGTGCCTATACAAATCCTATAGCAACGCTTGATGAGTGGTTGCACTCTTCCATTTTATATCATCCCTAAATTCGGAAAGGCTTATTTGCGGTAAAACTAGTCGATCAGCGGTGCAATCGACGGTTCCGTGCCTTTCCCCCTCAAGTTGTCCACTTGAGGGTACCAGTCTAAAACCCCATAGAAACCTTACCCTGTTATATTGTAAATGCATCATGGTCAAACCTAGCTGGGTTTACGTGTCATCTGCACAATAACCCTTTAAGACAGCCTTATCCAAAAGTCCACCGGGTTTTTCATAATCCAAACAGACACAATCATTTTTTTTGCATTTATTTGGAGAAATAAATGCATTTATGCTAATCATAAGTGTATAAATAGTCGAGTCTGGCGGGGGTAAGGGTCTAACTTTATCTATTTTGCAGAAAATGAGGCACGAAGTCCACAGGTTCGGCATGATCCAAAATATGTCAAAAAGATTAAGCCTAGGGAAGGTCCTTCGGGGACCAAGTATATTAGATTTAAATGTTTTTTCCTAAATTTAATAAGGCCAAGTTCTAATAGTGACTTATATTTTATTATCATAGTGTCGTTTTGGGATTCGTCCATTTTTTTATATAATGAAATGAGGCAATTATTGGCATCTAAGTGCTCAAAATCAACTTGCCGCTAGGCCTACCTCGGGCACAACGAGGCTCCAAAAATAGGACGCGAATTTACATTCCGCAATATGTGTTTAAGTATTGCAAATATTCTTTTCAGAAATCTTACTGACTTGGCTACCTTTTGTTTTTATTTCTTTCTTTTGATTATTCACATTCCCCAAAGGTTGGTTCACGCATACTGGCATCATCAGCTTATCATACCAGATCCAAAGGCCCTACCGTCCAAGCTGTGAGTAAGGGATCATTCCTCAAGAATTGGACTGTCAGACCATCCAGGGCCCGACGAGTCCCGGGGTAGCAAGGTTGAACAAGCATTGTTTATTTCATTTTTGCTAATGATTTCCTTTTCGCCTTTTCCAATAAAATCTCCAATGTTCCAAAACATTCGAAAATCACTTTTACGTTTCAATGAATCTGTATTTATTTATTATCATTTTCTCTCATTATTTTATCTATACAACATCACTATTTCCTGTCTTGATGAACCAATGATTGTGACATGCAATGAGACAACGCAACAAAAGGACAGTGATTCAGAAGAAGAGGATGTCATACCCGATGAAATTATCAGAGAAGTTGAGGATTTTGAAAACAAGCCTAAGTCCAATCTGGATGAGATAGAGGTAATCAACTTGGGAGATTCAGAGACTGTCAAAGAAACCCGCATCAACATCCATTTGTCGCCATCAAAGAAAGTGGAATACACACAATTCTTGAAAGAGTATGAAGAAATATTTGCATGGTCGTACGATGACATGGCTGGTCTAAGTACATCCATTATGGCTCACAAGTTGCCGGCCAATCCAATGTGACCACCGGTAAATCCAAAGCTCAGAAAGTTCAAGCCTGATATGAGTCTGAGAATCAAAGAGGAAGTTAACAAGAAAATCAATGCCAAGGTTCTCAGGGTAGTTCAATATCCGACATGGTTAGCCAACATCGTGCTAGTGCCCAAGAAACATGGAAAGGTCACGGTTTGTGTCGACTACCGGGATCTCAACCGGGCCAGTCCAAAGGATGATTTCCCTCTCCCGAACATACACATCCTAATTGACAATTGTGCCAAGCATGAGCTTCAGTCGTTCGTGGATTGCTTTGATGGTTACCATCAGATTTAGATGGAAGAGGAAGACGTTGAGAAAATGGCTTTCATTATGACGTGGGGAGTCTACTATTATAAGATGATGCCATTCGGCCTAAAGAATGCTGGGGCCACCTATATGAGAGCTATGACCACTATCTTCCATGACATGATACACAAAGAAATCGAGGTGTATGTGGATGACGTCATCATCAAGTCCAAAAGAGCCACCGACCATACAGCAGATTTGAGAAAGTTCTTCGACAGGCTGCGAAAGTACAACTTGAAATTAAACCTCGCGAAGTGTGTGTTCGGGGTTCCTGCTGGGAAATTGCTTGGGTTCATCGTCAGCCGTCGAGGGATATAATTGGACCCATCAAAGGTCAAAGTCATCCAAGAGTTACCACCGCCAAAGAACAAGAAAGATGTGATGAGTTTCCTGGGACGCCTTAACTACATCAGTCGATTCATAGCCCAGTCCACGGTTATATGTGAACCAATCTTCAAGATGCTAAAGAAAGATGTTGCGATCAAATGGACCGAGGATTGTCAGAAAGCTTTCGACAGAATCAAGGAATACTTGTCAACGCAACCAATCTTGATCCCGCCAGAGCCAGGTAGACCCTTGCTACTCTACCTTGTGGTATTAGATGAAGCTTTCGTCCGCGTTATGGGACAGCATGATGAGACAGGAAGAAAGGAATAGGATATTTATTATCTAAGTAAGAAGTTCACTCCATATGAGGCACGGTATTCTCTACTGGAACGTACCTGCTGAGCTCTGACCTGGGTAGCCCAGAAGCTGAGGCATTACTTCTGTGCCTACACAACATATCTCATATCAAGGATGGATCCCTTGAAGTATACCTTTCAGAAGCCCATGCCCACTGGCAAGCTGGCCAAATGGAAAATCCTGCTGAGTGAGTTCGACATTGTCTATGTGAATCAGAAAGCGGTCAAGGGTCAAGCATTAGCAGATCATCTTGTCGAGAATCCTGTGGGAGGAGAATACGAACCCCTGAAAATGTATTTTCCCAATGAAAAAGTATCATTCATAGGAGAAGAAATTGCAGAATCCTATGACGGTTGGAGAATGTTGTTCAACGGAGCAGCCAATTTCAAGGGAGTCAGCATTGGAGCTGTCCTGGTATCGGAAACAGGTCAACATTACACGGTATCTGCCAAACCCAGATTTCCCTGCACCAACAATATGGCAGAATATGAAACCTGCGTCTTAGGGCTCAATATGGCCATTGACATGAATATTCAGGAGTTGTTAGTAATTGGTGACTCAGATCTGCTAATACACCAGGTACAAGGAGAGTGGGCTACAAAGAATTCCAAGATACTTTAATATCTGCACCATGTGCAGGAATTGAGAAAGAGGTTCACGAAGACAGAATTTCGGCACGTCCCCAGAATTCAGAACGAGTTTGCCGATGCATTGGCTACTCTATCATCCATTATACAGAACCCAGATAAGAATTTCATTGACCCTATTCCAGTAAAAATCCATAGCCAACCAGCATATTGTGCCCACGTTGAAGAAGAAGCAAACGGAAGACCATGGTTGCACGACATCAGGGCATACTTGTCAAAGGGAGAGTACCCAGAGCTTGCAAATCACACTCAAAAACGCACGCTCCAGAGATTGTCCAACAATTTCTTTCTTAGCGGAGGAAACCTATACAGGAGAACTCCCGACTTGGGATTATTAAGATGTGTCGATGCAAAGGAAGCTTCCAGACTACTTCAATAGATACATGTTGGGACCTGCGGCCCACATATGAATGGTTTTGTCTTGGCAAAGAAAATACTCAGTGTCGGTTACTTCTGGATGACCATGGAAACAGACTGCATCCGGTATGCCCGGAAATGGTACCGATGTCAGGTACATGCAGATATGATAAAGGTACCCCCAAACGAGCTCAATGAAACAAGCTCGCCTTGGTCGTTCGCTGCCTGGGGAATGGACGTCATTGGACCGATAGAGTCTACCGACTCAAATGGACACAGATTCATCTTAGTAGCTATTGATTAATTCACCAAATAGGTCGAAGCGGCATCCTACAAAGCATTGACTAAGAAAGTCGTGGCAGACTTTGTCCGCGACCGTATCATTTGTCGGTTCGGGGTTCCAGAGTCAATCATCACCGACAACGGCTCCAATCTCAACAGTGATCTGATGAAATCCATGTGCGAGACTTTCAAAATCAAGCACAAGAATTCCACAGCCTATAGACCACAGATGAATGGAGTTATGGAAGTCGCCAACAAGAACATCAAAAGGATATCGAGAAAGATGATAGAAAAGCACAACCAGTGGCATGAAAAGTTATCATTCGCCTTACTGGGATACCACACCACAGTCCGCACATCTACCGGGGCAACTCCTTATTTACTAGTTTATGGTACGAAAGTTGTTATTCCTGCCGAAGTGGAGATCCCTTCCTTAAGAATCATACAAGAAGCTGAACTCAGCGACGCAGAATGGATAAAAGGTCGGTACGAGCAGTTGGCCCTTATAGATGGAAAAAGGATGAATGCAATATGTCACGGTCAACTTTATCTGAATAGAATGTCCAGAGCCTTCAACAAGAGAGTCAAGCCAAGACAGTTCACACCGGGGCAGCTGGTGTTAAAAAAGATCTTTCCACATCAAGATGAAGCCAAAGAGAAATTTTCTCCAAACTGGAAAGGTTCGTATATGGTTCACCGAGTATTGACAAGAGGAGCCCTCATCCTTGCAGAAATGGACGGAGAAGTCTGGCCAAAGCCAATCAATTTAGATGCAGTCAAACAATATTATGTGTAACTTTCATTACTTTTATTCAATGATGTAAATTGAACTACGCCTGACTTGATTCCCGTTTAAGAGGGGATACGTATGAAGCCCTATGCGTTCGGTCATAATTCAATAAAAATCTCATTTCCCCTCGCAATTGGAAACTGGAGCAGAATTTTGAGAAGGACCCTCAAAATTTTGAAGCAAGTTCAGTCAATCGCAGCATGTACAACAGTCAGAATCATCAACCATCTAACTGGGGAAGAATTTTGAGGAGGACCCTCAAAATTCCGTAGCATGAGTGGTTGCAATGTCTTGAACCATGTCACGGTCGTCGGTTCATCTAAATTTCTCAAAATATTTTTACTATGTCTTTATAAAATCATGCACGTTTTCAAAATATAGCTCTGTTTAGAAAATGCTACCCCGATGACATAAACAGGATCATCAGACCAAGCAGAACGAAGCAAGCAAAGCCAGCGGGGATACGAACCAACCTTCCCCCATCTACAGAACTCACGATTTTTCTTTGGATGAAGGAATAAAGAACAAACAGCTTTCAAAGTCACAAACTTCAACACAGTCGCAAATGCAAAGTTTATTATCAGCACAAAAGAATGAACATGCTCCATAGTCACAGTTCTCACAACAATCGCAATACCACAACCTATTACCAGCTAGGAAATCCTACTAGCATTCACTATTTGTTCCTTTGCATAGGGCCAAGCCCTGCCTTCATCTTGCATGGGACTAAGCTCTGTCCCACATTTTGCATGAGGTTAAGCTCTACCTCCATTTGCATAAGGCTAATCATCTGCCTTCTGTCTGCATAAGGCTAAGCTATGCCTTCATTTGCATGAGACTAAGCTCTGTCTCCATCTTGCACAAGGCTAATCTCTGCCTTCATTTGCATAAGGCTAATCTTTTGCCTTCCATTTGCATAAGGCTAATCCCCTGCCTTCCCTTGCATAAGGCTAATCTCTGTCTTCCATTTTGCATAAAGCTAACCGCTGCCTTCCTATCTCCATGAGGCTAAGCTCCTCCTCCAATTTACGTTTTCACCGAGACTAAGCGCTGTCTCTCAAGCATTATCTACTTCGCTTCTCTTTCGGGCTAAGCTCTGCCCTTCAATTCGCAAGACTAAGCTCTGTCTTGTCAGCATTATATTATTGCATATCATGGGCTGAAATATCGTCAACCTGTCCAAAGACGTCATAGTCTAACAACATCATCCTCATAGCCGGAAGACACCATGTCATGGCCTGAGGATCTCTCTTAATTTGCATATCATATTCAAAGGCATCATAGTTCGGAGGCACCATCTGCATGGCCCGAGAACATCATTTCATGGCCTAGGAATCTCTCATCAAGCCATTCATGGACCAGGACATCATGGTCTAAGGTTGTCATCCCTAACCATCCAAAGACAACTTTCATAGTCCAACGGGAACCAACGTCATGTTTAAATTTATGCATAGTATATGATTGTATTGCTTTTATTTGCAGGTAACTTGACAAGCAACGGCTATCCTAGTAGGAGCAATCCCGCTCCATTTCTCCCAACCGTATCAAACCCGATATCCCGCAAGTCGTTCATTCGTTCATCGCTAGATGTTGCGTTCGTTCTTGTGATAACTTCATCGGTATACTTCGCCGATGAATCCAGAACTACATACGGCCTGATTCCTGTAAAACCAGGGATATGTAGGCAGCTCAGAAGCCGGAGCGCGGCCTAAACCTCTCTAACCTTTTTGCTCGGTCAAAATTGACCATCTATCTTTACCCGACATCTCTTTCATCCTTTTCGGGGAAAGAGGGGCAGCTGTTGATACCCAATTTTCCTCAAAATATTTTAAAATTGCATATGTACCTCCAAAATCATGCATTAACAACGATTGGTATTTTTTCATAATTTTCCTATATTTTGTCTAATTTATCTAGCATTTTATTTCCAATAAATAATTACAAAATCACATAACAAATGATTTCAAAGGAGTTTCTTGATTTAATTCATTGTTTATGGTCCTAATAAGATCAAATAATTTCATAATTGGCCAAATTGACATCTTGTGGCTATAATTGCAAAGTTATTGCAATTATAGCCTAAGCATGTAATTTTATACTTTTTTTTACCAGAAATTAGCCTTCTATATTTTTAAATATCAAATAACCATTTTAAAGTTATTTCCATAAATATGATTAATTTTTATAAATAGAAATTACCTTATAAAACTATTTTAATTAAACTATCTAAGTGTTTAACAAATAGCCCATGCCTATTTCAATTTTAGCCTAAATTGATTAATCACTCCCTATTAGACTAGACCCAAACCTGATTAAATCAAGCCTAAATACCCCAAGCCTAAATCCATTAATCCCCCGACCCAATGTCTTGTTTAATCTGGACCGTTGATCAATTTTTGATCAACAGANCCCCCCCCCCCCCCCAAACCCTCATTATCTCTTTTCTCCTCTCACACTCCGAAGTCATCTCCTCTCTTCTTATCTCAAATGCTCTCTACCCTAATCCTAATTCCCCCTCACCGGTGCTCTCATGCCGTCGACTATTGGGGCTTAACCACCATCCTCCAGCCTTAATGGCTCTCCTGTACCAGGATTCCGGCCTTCTTTGAGGTCCTCAAAGGACCAGTGTCCGTTCCACTCACCCCTGGGCCTGTGCTTACCAGTCTTAGGCCACCATGGCTCGATCGAGTAAGATCTTTCCTTTTTCCGGCTAAACCTATGGGTTTCTAAGCCGGTCTCTCTATTTCTGGGTTATTTTCTAGAAAACCCTTACCTCTTCTATTGTACCTCTTAGATCTATAACAGATCTGGAGTCTTTCTGAGCTATTTTCGTTTGTTTCATGAAAAACCTTCCGATTTCTCAAAGCGTCGCTTTATTTTTCCATTAGGGTTTCCGGATCTTTTCTTCAAAATATATTTCTGGTCTTTTAATGTTGTTCTCTGATGTTTAAAATGACCTTTTGTTAAAATTTCTTTTTAGTCATAACTTGTTATCATAAAACCTTAGTTTTAACACTTGTTATAATTCTGAGTCCGTCTTTGGTAATATGTTCGTGTGCTTGTATCTCATGAACACTTTGAGTTTCTGTGATTTTACCCTATTATGTTCAGTAGGGTTTCTGATTCTTGCTTCTTCCGCCTATATTATGTTTATTCTGTTAATTCCTCTAATCAGTTCTATCTTCTCTAGTTGAATCCTTGGTTCTATGTGATTCTTACTTTACTATGTTTCTGATTTTACTTCTTCTTCCCTATTATGTGTTTATTCTGTTTGTTCATAGAAATTTTATGTTAATTCTCCCCTTAATCAGTATTGTTCCTATTTGAATCCCTAATTTTCTGTGATTAACACCTTTTACTGATTTCCTGTGATGATATCTTTTACTGATTTCCGACCTCTAAGTTATTTTCTCACCTTATTTTATGGTTGACTATACTATTAATTGGTTCTTATGATATTTCCTTAATTCGAACCTTATGTACCTAGTCCTAATTACTTGTTCTGTACTTGCACTGTTTAAATTGTTTCCTTATCTGTTATGCTCTAGTTACACATTGATTTCTTTCCTTATTTGTTACATGTTCTTACCGTTTGAAGTTAACTCCCTTAATCAAGGGAGTACTTGCACTGATTTTACTCTAATTGGTTCTAAGTTCCATAATTTACTGCCTAATTGTGATTATTACCTTATTTTGCCTAGGTTCAAACTACTATATATATATATATATATATATATGCTCTCTCTTCACCAAAAAAAAAAAAACAGAATCCACTTAACACACACAAACACATTTGGTTCAAAAGCTATCTCTCACACTCAAAGCTTTCTGCTCTCTTTCTATGTCACTTACTACTATTCTAAGTTAGCCGGCTGCAAGCCAAGTCTAACTATTGTGCTCTCTTGTCCCTTCACTTTTGTGTTTACTGTCTCTTTACTGGTATGTTCTGATTTTCAATTCAAGTCGCTGCTTCAGTTTATCGTGTTCCTAATCTGTTTCTATCTATTGTTTTACTGTTCAACATGTAATTGACCTCCTTGCATCATTGCTTCATCTGGTACGCTAGTTATGCCTTAACTCTTTAGGGTTAGCATGTTCTTATAAACCTGTAATCTTTCTCAATGTAACTCTACTTTGTTTTGATTCTTGTGTACTGGTTGCCTAGTTCTGGTATGCATCTATTGATTTGTTACCGTAAGTTGTCTTGATGTTATGCTCAATCATGTTTAGTAAGAAATCCTACACTATGTTATCTCCCAATCCCATGAATCCCCTAGAGCACTTCTGATTCTGTAATTATGTTCTAATTAGCACTCATGAATCTATGTGTTACTATCTGCACCAAGTGCAAACGACTCCTGTCTGTTATGTATTCACCATACCTGCTCTACTTGTCCCACAATCCCCAGTTATCCCTGTGTGAAGGTTTGTTCTCTGAGTATTGTTGAACTTGTTGGACTGACCTGCTGTTTGTTTAAATTACACAACTGTTTTCAAAAGTTATTTTACTAAACAATTCTCCTATTTTATAAAACTACTTCAACTAGGTCTCTTTTTTCAAATACTACTTTCCTGTTAAACCTTTTCAAAACTATGCAAGCACTCTCACTCTACTCTTAGGTCCTTAAGTTTTGCCCCTCTAATGTGTGACTGCTTAGGGATCCCTATGAGATCCCTCTGAACTCTGATGCATTAGAGCTGGCTTTTCCACACTGCACTTACTCATTTATGGTTGTGAAATCTGGGTGTAATCACTGCCCAGGATCCCTTGAGGTCCTTAGGGAACTCTGACACACCCGAATATGAGAAAGGCTATGAAACATTTGAGCATTTGAGGTTCTGGAAATCTGGGCCTGTTTTCAGGCTCCCTATCGTGTAACTTCTTATTTCTCTTTACCTAGTTATGTAATTCATTCAATATTGGTTTGTAATAATTGTTATAAACGAATATTAGGGATGGATAGTGAAAAAGGGAGGGTAGCTATGTCTGTTACCAATATCAACGGGTAGAAATCATGTCTTAGGTTTACATTTCCCATGTGCGCATTAGAATCCATGTTTAGGACCAATACATTCTAAGCATGTCATGCATTAGATATCATGTTCTTAGGTTTACTGTGTTCAGCATCTCATTTGACATTATTTTCATCACTTAGAAATCCTGCTTCTAGGCTAAATAACAACAAATAACATGAAAATTGTTGCTACTTCATATTCTGAAATCATGTTGTAACTTTCTGTGCATCTAGAAATCATGATCTTTTAGGAATCTTGCATATAAATCATTCTGCATCTTATAATGTTCATACTAGATACCCTGTTTTAGGATCTCACTAAGTCATACCTAGCTAAACTACTTATGCATGAAAAAGGGACACAAGACAGTCTCACATATGATTATCCTGTGTTACTAAAACTGGTAATAATCCATGTATCTTTGCAACGCTTAGAACAACATGCTTTAGGTATAACAGTTTCCCAACAGTTTCTTTAACAATTCTGGTCACTAATGTGCATTCCTCCCCACGCCTAGGCAAGCCTTAGGTAACTAACCTTTATAAAACTGGAAAACTATTGCTTTTGTGTTTACTGCTTAATGGTTAACAGGCATAAAATCAGTAGGCAAACTGGTTAGGGCCCCTACTTCTAGGTTTATAAAATTGAAACTGCATATCTTCTGTGTTTTGATATTCACTTAGACATCATGTTTTAGGATCCTGTTTAATAATACTGACCTTGTTTGTGTTTTGAGTCGTGTTGATTACATGCATTATCTATGGAGGTAAATCTGAGCCTCTTAATTGCTCTTTCCTGCCTTAATCTGCTAAAGTCCTATTTGTTCTTGTATGTCGCCTAGTATTTTCTCCTTTTAAACCTTAGGAGTCTGTCTAGAACTGCCTATAGGTAGAAGTCCTAATCTCTTTCAGGACCATTAACAAGGGACGGGTAACAGCACGCATAGAGGTCGTTGAATAAACTCGCTTAATAACCAATAAGGGGTGGAAAAGGGTAGAATGGATATGATGACCAGTGCGCTAATGCCACGTGTAGCCCCTCTTCTGAGGAGTGATTATCGAGCATTGTACTGATGTGATCCTATAGGATAAACAACCTAGGACCCCCTATCCCTTACATATGTGTGTTTAGATCATAACTCTTTCAAAACCTTATATGTGTGCCTAGACTCTAAATATTTTAAACTTTAGCACATATGTGTGCTTACACTGCGAATCTTCTCAAAAACCTTTATTTATTTACCTATGTGTTTTTATTGCTTATGTGCTACCTGTTTTAAAATTCACAAAGATTGTTTGGCCGGGAACCACAATTGTGGACTTCGAGGGGTGCCTAACACCTTCCCTTTGAAGTAATTTCAAGCCCTTACCCTATCTCTGGTTATCCAATCCGTGTTTGTAAATGACCCTTAGTAGGTGCCCTAACGCACCTTAATTCGTTAGGTGGCGACTCTTCAATTCCTTACCCCTTTCCCAAAAGGAAACGAGTTGTCCAAATAATGTCGAATACCCTGACCGATACAAAAAGAGAGGGAGAAGAGAGGGGGCGCTACATATGATCTTAACATGGGTGCATGATCCTATTTGGTACAGTAGGTTGAGATTGTTACGGTGTTCACATGTTGAAATCAGGTCTTGTGGAGAATTCGGGATGTTGGAATTTGGTTCTAAAGCATGTTAGCTAAGGTAATAGGGAGGATCTTCAGTCTGGCTTGAGCTAATGTGTTCACATGAGTTTTGACGACAAGGGTAGGTGCACGAGGTGATAAACAGTGATTTTGATCAACTCCGGGACAGTTCTTGGCATGTTCGAGGACGAACATATGATTAAGTGGGGGAGAATGTAATGACTCGATAGGTCATTTTGAGCTCTAACACGTCATTCGCCTGTTTGAGGCCTTGATTAGCTTCACTTCATGTTTTATGACTTGTACATGTGGTTAGAATTTAGTTTCGGGAAGTTCGAAGTTGATTCGGAAGAAAATTTTCATTTCAAACGCTTTAAATTGGAAGAGTTGACTAGGGTTTGACTTTTGAGTAAACGAACTCAGAATCATGGTTTGAAGGTTCCAACATGTTCATATGATGATTTTGGACTCGAACATATGTTCAGGTTGAGTATCGGGTAGTCGGGGTTTCGGTGCTTATTTTGGAAAGTTGGCATTTTAAAAGTTTTAGAATTTCATAAGTTTGGTTTGAAGGGGATTTTGAAGTTATCGATGTTCGTTTGGGATTCCGAGCCTTGGAATAAGTTCGTATTGTGATTTATGACTTGTATGTAAATTTTGGCATCATTGGAATGTTTAAGTACGATTCGGACGCGTTCGACGAAGTTTGGAGTTTGAAAGTTGTAAAAAGGATTTTGATCGTCGATTCATAATTTTGATGTTATTCGTGGCGTTTTGAGCCTTTAGATAAGTTTAGATAAGGTATTGGGACTTGTTGGTATGATTGGACGAAGTCCCGGAGATCTCGGATGAGTTTCGGGGTGGTTACTGATCATTTCTCCATGTTTTGCTGTTGTTGTTGCTGGTTCTGGTTTTGTCCTTCGCGAACGTGTAAGGGAGACCGCGTTCGTGAAGAAGGATTTGAGCTGGAAGATGTTTTTCTCTTCGCGTTCGCGAAGGTTAGGGCCTGAGGTGAATCGTGTTCGTGACAGGGGCATCGCGTTCGCGGAAGAGGAGTTGCACCTGGGAGTCATTGCCTACACGTTCGCGGAGGCGGGTCGTGTTCGTGATAGTCAATCCTGGAAGGGCATCACGTTCACAGTCCTGTTGTCGCGTTCGCGAAGAAGGTTTTAGACTGGAGGGGAGTCTGTGCTTCACGAACGCGACGAACATGTTGCATTCACAAATAAGGTCGTCTGGCAGTGTAGAAGATTGCAAAAAACGGGAATTGCTCATTTCATCTCATTTTTCTTGCATGGATCCGACTTTGGGGCGATTTTGGAGAGCTATTTCATCCACCTCTTGGGGGTAATTATTCCTAAACCACTTTTGATTATATTTCATGAGCACATACGAAATTTTAACATGAAAAATGGTGAAACTTTTGGGGTTTTGAAGAAAAACCTAGAATAAGTATTTTTGGATTTTTACCACGAAATTGGACATGGAAATTAGTAATAAATTATATATTTGAATTCGTGGTGTTATGGGTAATGTTTACCTATGAAAATTTTCGGGATCCAGGCACGTGGGCCCGAAGGTTGACTTTTGTTGACTTTTCCAGCGGAGTTGGGAATTGTTATAACTTGATTAATTATGAGTACTGGAGTATATCTTTATTAGTTTTCACGTTGTTTGACTAGTTTCGGATCGATGTACATCGGTTTGAGGTGTTAGAGAGGCATTGGAACCGGTTATGGAACTTCGTAGTGAGGTAAGTCTCATGTCTAACCTTGTGAGGGAGACTTTACCCCCGTAAGTGTCATATTTCTTATGTGCTATGTATTGTGGGAGCTACACATGAATGATGTGACGAGTGTTCGTGTGTATGCTAGGATTTCTGAGTATATCCAGGTAGACTTAAACTCACGTCATGCATAAATTGTACTATTTGAGTTATCATTTCCTGTTTAATTGCTTTAATTCACATTATGACCTGAGAGTAGACTGGCGTAGAGTAATGGATTCTCTATCTTAGATACTTGGCGAGCTACTTGATTAGCCGTGGAAATTGTGCTTCCCTTACGACTTTCTTCTACGTTATGTGTATCCATCAAAATATTTTCTTAGACTTTATAAATCACATGTATATCCGTGAGTGGGGTCGTAGACCCGTAAATGCTTCATATTCTAATGGGATCAGGCTGAACACCTTAACAACACTCTTATGGGATCGGGTCGTTCGCCTCGATAGAATTATTATAACACACTCTTATGGAATCGGGTTGAACAACTCGACAACACTCTTATGGGATCAGGCTGAACGCCTCAGCAATACTCTTATGGGATCGGGCCGTTCGCCTCAGCAGAATATTATAAAACACTCTTATGGGATCGGGCATTTCGTCTCAACAGGATATTGTAACACACTCTTGTGGGATTCGGTTGTTCGCCTCGGCAGGATATTGTAACACACTCTGATGGGATTGGATCGTTAGCCTCGACAGTATCATGTATCATATCATTATGGGATCGGGTCGTTCACCTCAGAAGTATTATGTATCATATTCTTATGGGATCGGGACGTTCGCCTCAACATTTCTATAAAACCACTCTTATGGGATCAGGCCGCTTGCCTCGACAAAATCATGTGAAATACTTGATAAGAAGTCTGCGTGTTCATGAATTTTCCAAACTTGAGATGTGACCGTCGATTTGGTGTTGACCATTACGTACTCTGTTGAGGAGGTATCTAATATTTGAGGGCTTTGTATTCACTGTTCAGCTATGGACCGTATTATTTGCCTATACATGTACTCATTGTTACCTACCATATTTCATATTTTCCTATTTTATTGTATTTGATTTGCTGGACCACTAGTAAGTGTCAATGTCAACCCATCGCCACTACCTCTTCGGGGTTTGGGTATACTTACTGGGTCACGTTTTTAGGATAGACACTTACTGGGTACACGTTGATTTACGTACTCATTTTACACTTCTGCACTAAATGTGCAGGATCTGACAGGTTCATTTGATGGTCACTTGGACGCGGAGGCACAACTATTGAGGGACTCTATGGTGAGTTGTATTCCATGCCACAATTCGCAGCACATCGAGTTTCCATCATAATTATTTACCTTATCCTATCTGCCTTGTATTCCAGGCAAATGGTGTATTGTTATTGTACTTCCTAGTTAGATGCTCACGCACTTGTGATACCGGGTTTTGGGGTGTTCTAGAATTTGTGTACCTTTGCTTACATTGACACACTTTTACTTTATATTTCATTGAAATTGTACTTACCTACTATTTTTATTGCATTGATCTCTCTATCTAATAATATTTGTGATTTCAAAAAAAATAAAATGAATAATTAAGCTGATAGTTCATCGTTGGCTTGCCTAACGACGACGTTGGGAGCCATCATGACCTATAGTAGATTTTGGATCATGACAGTAATATGACAGAAATGAGAAGTATAGGAAGGGAGTATACACGGACTAATAATACCATTCATAGCAAGATAGATAAAGGAATAGTTAATGTTGAATAGATGACAATGTTTCCCCAGGTAGATGTGGTAGTTATGGAACCAAGGTTCTCTGATCATTGTCCCTTATGCATTACAATGGCTGAGATGTAGAGGAAAGGACTTATTCCTTTCAGGTTCTGTAACTACATTGCAGAACACAAAGATTTTTGTAAGAAGGTGAAAGAAGGATGAAAGAAAATTGTACAGGGAAGTCATATGGAATCTGTATGGGCTACTCTAAAAATAGTGAAACAAGAAATGAAGCAACTATCTTATCATCCGGTACATGGGATTAAAGTAAAGGTGGATACTAACAGACAACAGCTGCTAGAATTCCAGGATCAAATGAAGTTAATCAACAAGTATAATGATCTCCTTGCCCAGGAAAAGTAACTAAGACAATAACCGGAGAAGTGGGTACTTATTGAGAAAAGTATAACAAAGCAAAAGTCAAGAAATCAATGGCTTAAATTGGTGGACTCTAATACATCTTTCTTATGCTTCAATACATAATAGAATTTCACAAAATAAGATCAGTAATCTTGTATCTAGCATAGGAGATCTGTTACAATCAGAGAAAGCTATAAACAAGGAGGTTATGGGCTTTTATAAACGACTATTAAGTATTGCTGCAAGTCAAATACCTGCTATAAATCCCAGGAAAATGCATAAGGGACGCTGCTTGAATAGAGGAATGCAAAAGCAACTAATAGAACCTGTGACTAGACAAGAGATAACAACAACTTAGAAGGATATTGATGATCAAAAAGCTCTTGAATGTAATGGTTTTAGTGACTTATTCTTCAAAAAATCTTGGAGTATAATTGGAAATGAGGTAACTAATACATTCTGCAATTCCTCCATACTAATGAGCTCTACAAAGCCATAAATTATACCTCTGACACAGTCATTCCGAAGGTTAAGAACTCAACTTCTGTCAAACAGTTTAGACCTATCTCATATTTTATTGTCCTCTACAAAATCATTGCTAAGATCTTAACTAAGAGGCTACAGGGGATCATAGATATCTTAGTCGACCAAAGTTAGTCTAATTTTGTTCCTAGTAGGCTCATTACTGATAATATCATTCTTAGCCATGAATTATTCAAGGGCTATAGAAGAAAGGGATTTTCACCTAGATGCATGCTTAAAATTGATATGTAGAAAGCATACAATTCAGTTGAATGGCCCTTCCTAAAACAAATCCTCACTAGTCTGAACTTTCCAGTCAAGTTTGTGGATTGGATAATGACTTGTGTAAATAGCATTCCTTATTCTATTCTAATGAATGGGCAACCAAGGCATCCTTCCCTACTAAGAGAGGTCTGAGGCAAGGGCATCCCCTATCTCCTTTTCTCTTTGTGCTTGTCATGGAGTATCTAAACAGACAACTAAAAACTTTGAGGCATAACCCTGACTTCAACTTTCATCCAAAGTGTTCCAAATTGTAAATAATTTCATTAGGTTTTGCAGATGAACTTTTGTTGTTTTGTAAAAGGAGACTTGATATCTATTCAACTACTCTTTAATTGCTTCTCAGACTTCTCCAATTGTTCGGGACAAGTGGCTAATGTTTACAAGAGCTCTCAGGGGGTTAACAATATGGTACAAGATGATATTTTGAATATTTTGGGGTTTACAAAAAGGGAACTACCTATCAGGTACCTTGGGGTGCCTTTAACCTCTAAAAGACTTCATGTGATTCAATATTATCCCCTCGTGGACAAGATCATGGGAAGATAACATCGTGGACTTCCAAGTTTCTTTATTATTCGGGGAGGTTGCGGCTAATCAAAACTGTCTTATTCTCCATCCAAGTTTACTACTGTCAAATTTTTGTACTCCCTAAGAAAATAACACATTTAATTGAGGCAACTTGTAGAAACTTCTTATGGGATGGTGGTGTGGAGATGACAAGGAAATCCCCTTAGCCTGGGACATACTATGTTGGCTAGAATAGCCGGTGGTTTCAATGTATTACACATTGAGACATGGAATAAAGCTGCAGTCAACAAGCTTTTATGAAATCTATGTACAAAAAAAAAAGTTAATGGTTAGGTGGGTTCACATTTAATGGTTAGGTCGGTTTTGAACATTATAGGTTTTGCCTATCGGTTATCGGTTTATAAATATCATAACCCGATAACCAAACCGATAAGATATTGGTTATCGGTTATCGGTTAATCGGTTATCGATCATTATCGGTTCGATTATCGATTTACCCGATAAGATAAAACAACTAAAATAATTTCGCAATATATAAAACTGTCGAGTGTCGAGTTTTCAATTATCTTCAAGTAAAACATACATTTGAAGATAGAATACAATTGAGAACGATTTTACAAATACAGTAATCAAAAGTCCCTTTTGCTTTATATTCTACTGATTATTATTGTCACTTTTAATGAACAAACAACAGATTATACGAATGCCCTCAAGGGAGTGGATAAAGGGAAGAAAAAAAGACATAGATTACTCCTCCATTATAGTGGGACTAGTATTGAGGGGATTCCAATTGAAGAATAAATCAAAGAAAAAAACAATCATCATTCATCAACATAAAAAACCAAAGATGAGAGAAGAACAAGAGTAAGCAAAAATCAAAACAATGCACAAGAAGCAAACAGATAAATACTGAGCCAAAACTTACACGATGCAACTGACGAGTGCCAGCCTGAGTCTTGACAGTGAGTCGTGGTGACTGGTGAGGCAGACTGGCGAAGAACTGGTGAGGCAGACTGACGGTGAACTGAGGTAAGTAGGGGTGCGGGACTGCGGCAGAAACAATTTAGATTTGAGAATAGGATTTGAGACTGGCGGAGAACTGAAGAGGAATTATGAAAATAAGACCCTAATATAGTATAATATGTATATACTTAAGGGCAAAATAGTAAATTAATTCATTCTTATTGGATTATCGATTTTTACCCAATAACAGAATTGCAAACCAAGCCCGAACCGATAACCTAATAAATTTTTTTTTGACCCGCTACCGAATCGTTAACCCAATAACCCAATAAAAAATTAACGGTTCGGGTTATCGATTTTACCCGATATATGCCCACCCCTAAATGATGTATAGCTTATACCAAATATAATATGGGTAAAAAAAGACAATCAAATATTGTACTAGTGAACGTTATGTTTTAACCCTACATGTATTATAAGTGGTTGTGAGCCGTATAAAAGGGTCTCTTGATGAGATAATTTATTATCACTTAAATATCTATAATTATTTTAAATCATTAATTTAAAATTTTTTGTTTATCAATTTTTGTAGGTTAGTGATGAATATATATATTCAATTAACATTTTCAAGCCATAGTAAAACATAGCGTCTATTAACCCGCTTTCCTGCCGCTATTTGTTTCTTAATTTTTCTGTTTATACATTCTCACGTAACGTTTACGTGAGCTCCAAATTCTCAGCTCTTCATCAAATTCAATTCCATATTATTCCTTTCTTTAAATCTGTATATGAAATTTGTAAGATCAGTTTTCTGAAACTCTTCCTTTTCTTTATCAGAGATCTCAGAATAAATTTTTAATTTCTATTTGTAAAAAAATGTCATCAATTTCATCAAGTCCGAGAACTGTAGAAGAGATCTTCAAAGATTATAACGCTCGCCGTACTGGAATAGTTCGTGCTTTAACATATGGTACTTAATTTACACACACAGTAGATGTGTGTGTGTGTGTATATATTCAAATTCATGTTGTTTCTTGTAAAGATTCCTTTTCTAAAATTGATTTGGTTTTTTTTTTTAGATGTGGATGAATTTTACAATCTATGCGATCCAGGTAAATTTTATTGAGCTTTTAATTGCATACCCTAATTTTTGGTGAAAAATGATTTACAAGCTTAATTTGATTTTGTTATTTAATACATTGAGCCTTTTTTAGTCTATTGAGTGAATTCTGCTATTGCTCATTTAATCAGGACGTGGGGTTTCCATTTTATTTTCACTAATTTATCAGTTTGGTTTATTATTGGAATACAGTTAGATTGACTGTGGATGAACTGCTGTTAAACAAAAATCATAGAAATTGGTTTCCTTGAGAAATTTAAAAATTTCCCAACTTTGTCATTATCTTTATAATTGAGAAATCCACTGTATCCAACTTTAAAACTCGGCAGATAATGGGCCCGCTTCTATCGCATTCTCCACTTAAATATCAGACTTGGTTCCAGTTCCATCCGTCCAAGCCTTGGTGGACCGAGTCACTTGGTATATGTGCTGGTGGGAGGTAGCAAGTAACCATAGAAGTGTTTTACTTTGCCTTCTGTGGCTTATTTAGTTTTCTGTACGTTTAGAAGAAAGTTATTTGTGTCCTAAATTTGTATGGTTTTGACATTATACTAGTATTTGATTTTGTGTTATTCATGTTTCATTACTTGGGTGTAGAGAAGGAAAATTTGTGCCTATATGGACATCCGAATGAAACCTGGGAAGTCAACCTTCCTGCTGATGAAGTTCCACCTGAGCTCCCAGAGCCAGCACTTGGGATAAATTTTGCGAGGGATGGAATGACTCGTAGAGATTGGCTTTCACTGGTCGCCGTGCACAGTGATTGTTGGTTGCTTTCTGTCGCTTTCTTTTTCGGTGCTCGTCTTAACCAAAATGAGAGGTACTCTTTTAAGATACAGGTTCTCTCTTCACTGTTTCTGTTGTCTAGCTGTGATCTACCTGACCTCCACCAGCTCTCTTCACTGTAATTTAAACTAATATGGTCCTCAACTCTTAAAGAGTGAATAGTGTTAGTTATTTTTCTTGTATGGGTTATCTCTCTCTTACTCTCCTGTGGTTCCTGCTATTCTTTTGTTGTCTCATGCTAAAGAATTAGATAATTATTTGTGAAGGTGTATATTAAGTTGCTAACTGGCTAAAGTTGAAGGTTTTAGTGGTTAAGGAACTGAACTTTAGCAGCGAGTCTGTCCCTTATCCTTACTCTAAACGCCTTTTTGGCTGTATGCAGTTTTGGAGAATGAATAAATAATCAACTATGCCTTAATTGCTAACTAGTTAGGACTCTTGATTTGAATCCTCTATATATTTCGTTCTATTTGAGCCCATTCCAAGCCAACAATGGTGAGTAATTTGTCTCTTAAGCCTTAGGGGATCTCTAGAAAAGCGGTTCTCTAAATCTCATACTTGTCCCCACCCAGACCTAATTTAAGTTATATTTCAAATTTTCAATCTTACTATTGTAAAACAGTTCTCCATAAATAAATGGAACTTCTGTCTAGATTTTCTAAGGGTTTCAAGAACTGTTAGCAAGTCTTGATTCGAGGAATCTATAGCATTTGATTTAGGCATTAATAAGTTACATGAATGTGCAGGATGGAATATGCTTCTGACTGATGCTCTTCTTATGTCTTGGCAACTGACTGAAAATCGAGTTATGTTTAACTATACACAACGGAAAACCATGTTAATAATTGCATTGGTATGTCATTTACAGGATCCATTGGCATGTAAAGTGAGTTTGCTATGGGGAAACTCTGTGGGAAAAGAACATAGTTATTCTTTTTTCAGTTTTAGATGTAAATGAAACATTGATCTGTTTAAGCTATCTGCTCTGTTACAACCTGGTTGCTATTATGCAGTTTCCTCTTCATCTGAATGTTGGTAACACAAACTCTATTCATTCCATATGATGCTTTTCTTTTTGTTCTGGATATATATGTTTGTAGATGTTTCTTATGGGTGGAGTGAATGTATCCTGTTGGTTGTATATGTTAGTCATACTTGTCCAGTAGCGAGGTTGTGCATTGTGCTCGATTGTATGTAGACTCCGTTGTGCATTTGCTTACTAAAATACATGGAGTTTAGAACTCAATCCATAACTCATGCCATCTTTTAAGTACAAAACTTCGCTGCACAACATTTTACCATATGTTTTATCTCTTGCGAGTACCATCCAGTTGTTCACTGATTTTAGCTGTAATTTAAAGTTACTAGAGATTGTTGTAAGAAATTTTATACAATTCTTTACACATTGGCTATCTTTGAGGAGATAATCTTCTGGACATCTGGTGTGTGCTCCTCTCCATTGGCCTGTCCTTTGCATTTCTGAAATCTGGCCATTTTATTAGTAGTCGCATATTGCTTCTGGGAAATCAAATATTTCCAAAATGCTGGCCATTTTATTTTAAATTGTATTATTGTTCCTTTAGTTGGGGAAACCATGAAATGGTAGATCTTTCTCACTAATGCAGCTTAGACGTGCAAAATCTTTATAGTTTATTAGTAGTTGCCTCTTGTTTTCTTGTCTCCTTCTAGTCTATAGGTCCATGGGCTTATCTTAGCTGCCACATTACAGAGATTTAGATTTATAAAAAAAGTGATGATGTTTTTCTACTTAATTTGTACTTTGGGATTTCCCTATCTATTGGGGACTCACAAAGGGGCCAAAGGACTCTTTGCTGTTTATAGTTATTGATGATTGCTGTTAAAAGTCAGAAAATTAAAATTAGTAAATTATGTCAGAATGTTCTGTATTCATTTGATATGTTTCGGTTTATAGTGTAGAATATTCTTCTTAGTTGTGTCATAATTAGGAATCTCGATATTTTGTAACTTTCCTTAGTTCATTTAGCATGTAGCTTTGTTCTACTATCCTAAAATAAGGAGCCCTCCTGCCTCTTCTTCTTAACAAAAGACATATATCTTCTTCAAAAAATAAGGAGCCCTCCTGTACATTTTCTATAACCAATTCAAGACGAACTCTTCTGTCCTCTGCTTTTTTACATAGTATAAGAGGTTCTACGGTCATAGTGGATACCTGAATAGTTTGCCTACTGGCAGGTGGTCTTATGTCATCTCCCCTGCCAATTTTCCTTATTGTTTTAATTTACATATTTTGTAATTTCCTTATGACTGTTCCAGCTCATTGTCTCTTCCAACCACTATTAGTTATTCTTCTGTCTTCTTTTCAAGCAAAACATTCTCTAAAACTTCTTCTTTTCGTTCTTCGTAATGATATTAGAGTCTGGGTATTGTATCTTCCCTCTGAAAATTAATTTCCTGATCATTGTTTTAAATCTTGTTCCTTTCTTTTACTACAACAACAACATACCCAGTATATTCCCATACTTGAGGTCTGGGGAGAGTAGTGTGTATGCAGACCTTTCTTTTACTACATGCAATTAAATTTTGGGTGAGTATTTGTATCAACATATTCTATTTCCAGTAATTGAGAATAAATGCCTTACAAGCTGCAATTTCTTTCACTATGCAAATACCAGCGACATTCTGCATGAAGGATTCCAGCACTACCATTTGCGTTAAAGTATTTATCTATGTCCTGTTCGGTCCTTTGTTTTGCGTTGAAGTATTTATTTAAGTCCCCCTTTTTTGGGTTTGCATTGTAACATTAGCTTTTCAATATTTTCACTTTTGCAGCTTTCTTAATTTTCTTTCACCTTTACCATTTCTTCATCCTTTTCTTGCTGTGGTTGTAGAGGTGATCAAATCACAATGTAGTCTCAGTCTAATGGCCATGTGCCAGCCAAAAACAACAATTCCTTATTTCATTTTATATGACAGCATTTGAGTGGACACAACATTCAAAAAAGTAAAAAAGGCTTTTAGTACATACCCAAAACATGATTAGAAGTTGCGGCTGTAAACATGTCATGTTTTTTTTTTTTTTAAATGGTAACATGTCTTGACATTTCTATAGCTATAGGAGCATATTATTTAGGTAAAATGGGAAGTTTAAAGTTTAAGAAATTCCAAATAGAGAAAGATGATCATTCCAAAATGTAAAAGGTGCAGTGTTGTCAAAGGCGCGCTTAAAGTGCACTTAAGCCCTAAAGCGAGGCTCAAAACATGTTGAGCGCTTCGCCTCGCTTTGTGGGCGCTTCAATGTCACATCAAGGCTCTAAGGCATACTTTTCCTTACCAATGAGTGTAATCCTGAAAAGGCGACACTAAACAATTGATATTGCACTTTATTGTAATTGTTTTTCAATTTTTTTGTCCATATATATGTTATTCATGCTCTTAATTATTGGTCTTGGACTACATATACATATTTTTACTTTTTCTCCAGTTGCGCCTTTTTCCATTAAGCCCATGCTTTTTTTGCGCTTTGCGTTTAAAGCCCCAACATGCCTTAGAGCTTTTTTGCGCCTTTCGCCTTTGATAACACTGAAAAGGTGCCATGTAAAATAGAACAGACAGAATTTCTTTTTCTTTTTTAAATCTCTCATGCTTGGTTAAAACTTCATAACACGCGTCTGGGGTGTCTCTACTTTATGATGTGACTTTTCTGAGAAGTCTGACATGGAACTACTTAAGCTGTAACTGCATTTACTTTCACCACTCAGCAAGCATATGTGGACACTTCCTCTTTGGATTTTTTTCTATATGCAAATGTCTTTCAATAGTGTCCACATTTCATGCTTGTCAAATTCTGTTGTCTTTGTTTTACATCTATTCAGCGAATCTGTTTGAATTAGTATCTATTACAAAGTTTATCTCCTACTTTCTGCAATTTGACTAAATAAATGTGCATGATATGATGTGCTTTATTGCTGTTTAAGAAGGAGAAAGAAGTTATTCTGGATCATCATTGTTGCTTCTTGTGTAGGAAGCGTCTATTCAGCATGATCAATGAACTACCGACGGTGTTTGAAGTAGTGACAGAAAGAAAGCATGTAAAAGAGAAGCCCACTGCTGATAGTGGGAGCAGATCTCGTGGTAGCACGAAGGTAGGGGGCCACAATATAACCTTCTCTCTGTTGGTCCTGAATTAGTTGTGCCAATGGTATTAATATGCTTAACTCAAAATTTTCAGACTTTTTATGTTCGAGATTAAGACAATAAACTCTACATGTAGTTCCTTATAGTTTCTCTTTCGATATGTCCTGATCTGTTATTTTTGTCTACCTCCTTGGCAACTTCCTGTAGAAATCTACTGATGGACAGGCTAAAAGCACTCCAAAGCTGGCAGATGAAATTTACAAGGAGGAAGAAGAAGAAGAAGAACATGGTGAGACACTATGCGGCAGCTGTGGAGGGAATTATAGTGCTGATGAATTTTGGATTGGCTGTGACATCTGCGAGAGGTGGTACCATGGGAAATGTGTTAAGATAACTCCTGCTAAAGCTGAGAGTATAAAGCAATATAAATGCCCATCGTGCAGCTTGAAGCGGGCAAGACAGTAGTTGTTTCATGAACCATGAGGGGGCCATAAGTGTTATTGATCTGACCATTAACAGAATAGTATAACAATGTTGCATTTGTAATGGTTTTATCTTTTAGTGGTGTTTCTTTACGCGACGCTTGGAAAAGAAATGTAATTTTTATCCTTTAATTCATGTTCGGCTGTCAGCCCAATATATAGAAAAACTTTTTAATTTATTGTAAAGGTTCTGTAATGTTAATGGGGTTTGTAGTTGTTGCATTTGGATTCTTGTTTATGGTTCATCAAAAGAGAGGCTAAAATGAAGGCAAGAACTACATTATCATCGGTTTGAGAAGGCAGTGCTATTGTAGTATTCTTAGTTTTTCTTTGAGGGTTGTGATAAGTAATAGAATCTCAATCCTTTACTAAGCCGTCGTCATCATTATTATTATTATTATTATTAATTGACTTTCTTAAACCAAATTGATCTCAACATGAAAAGGAAATCTTGCATATGATGGGCATTCATGGACTGACAATCTTTCAAAATCTAGCCACCTTCAGGTTTCTTTCTATACTTATGTAAAAACATTTTAGAATTTTAAATTTAATTACGCAGATCTTCGTATTAGTAAATACAATTTTTTTAAAACAAAATCGAAGGTAATATATTACAAGTACATGGTCAAATATCTTATTAACGTGAATTAATCCATCTTTTTTTGAACCAACTAAGACGAGGTTTCAAGTCTAGAGGTGCACACAATTTAAAGATAATTTTACAAGGTTTGCTTAGAAATCAATCCATGTCTGAAAGATCATTTGGTGCATTCCAGAAACTACATTAGTCAATTAACTGGTGAATTGGTTCCACAATAAGTAACTCGAGCTCAATTAATGTCTCAACTTTCTAGAAAAAAAAGATTATTTTTAAAAACAAAGGCAAATGGCGAGGTTCTGGGACTAAGCATTAACATTAACATTAAGACGCAGATAGTAAATTTCACAATTTTGTTTTACTTTTTGAGCTTTAACGTTGAGAATTGAGATTATGATTGGATTTAAGATTCCCTACCATTTTGTGCGAGTTTCCATGAATAGACCACTAGCAAATAATTTTTTATTAGAATTAAATTACGTATATTTTTTCTGTGTATTCAGAAAAAAGTGTATAATGAAACTTTCGGGAAAAGCAGACATACACTATCCAATTCCAACCCAATTAATGGAGTGTTGCATTGACTGATAAGTACAAAATACACACAACTAAATGCAAATGTTCAGCACGTGGTAAATTGTTAGAAGTCAATTGCATTATGTTTGGTGGAGACAAAATATGGTAGAGTTAAAAGAAAAGTGATTGAGATGTGTTGTCGTACCTAATTGTCAAATAATTGTAACCACATGTAACTTTGAGATTTTATCATGCTTTCTTTGTTTGACTTACGACTATTATCAACTATTAAGTTACAAAATATCACTTCAACTCAAACTCCTAGATAACGATATCTTAGTGATTGTCCATACATTTTCAACAATACTGCAAAAATATTGGAATAGTGTTAAAATCTTATCTTAAGTGATCAAACACGTGGTTTAATTATAATTATTATATATTTTTGCTCTAATAAACTTATAGTACTATAGGATCACACTGATTTTTGAAAACGATTAACAAATTTAAAAAGTTAATAAATTATCAAGTTTGCGATATAATGAAAGAGATTAACTCATACTTTGATACTTTTTAATTTTCTTACCGACGGAAAAGGACGAGTAGGAGCCAGGAATTTATGTAAGGGAATTCAACAAAATATTAAATTGTCATGCTTGAAATTTAAAGCTATAATCTAAAATAATTTTGAATCCTATTTGGCACGGAAATAATCCCTTATATTTGGGATTTAATAGTTCATATATCTTTGCATTAGTATAAATTTTCAATGATGAAATTTAATCAAACCCCACACGGAGACGGGATCGGGGAGAGTGAGGAGAAGAAGGAGGAGAGGGAATGAGAGGATCTCAACAAAGTGAAATGATGAAAAATACTCTCGTTATTCCCTTTTTTTTTTTTTTTTACACTACGTACTTCCGTTTAAAAAAGACTGATTTCTTTTTATATTTAAAATTAATTAAGCTTTAAACATCTCATTTTACCTTAATTTTGTAGCTACACAAATAACATATCTAAGGCCACAAGTAGCAAAAATTTTATAGTGTTTTAAAATCAAAAGTTCCACATGTCTTTGTTTCGTTCTTAATCCCTTGCCTAGTTATACAAGTTCACATGAAATAAAACGAAGGGAGTAAAGATAAACATTCAATACAAAAAGAAAAATGTAAAAACTTCAACGAAGAAAGAGACATATAAATGTGCATAGACCATTTTTCGCACCCTAATTACCAAAAAAAAAAAAAAATTAACCCGGAAAAAAGGCAAAGATATATTGGAGTTCCCTTATAAGTATAAAGAAGCTGAATTTGGCAAAAGCATAAAAGACATGATATGGAAATAACACAATACATGTGCAGTATTAGTTAAGCACTGGGCATATATTGCCATACATATAGAGACATGACTTCCTAAATACAAAAGGTAATTTATCTTGACGATTTTAGTGATTCAACTTGAGATTTTCCAGAAGGACCTTTGGTTCTGATTAAAGCTCGATACTCGTTGAACGTCGTCGGACGATATAACGCCGGCCGATCCGTGGTCACGAGTTCATCTGCAGGTTTGATGAGTATGTCACCTCCAGGATTGTAGAAGAATGCTAAGGAAACACGTTCTTTGGCCGAATTAACGATCACCCTATGCTCTACACTCTTGTACATTAAATTACTTAATACCTGTGTGGTCATTATAAGAAAATATATTCATGAAATGTGCGATATAAAAATAAAACAACCACATTCGTATCGATATCCACCACTAAAAATCTGGCCAAAATAGACAACCATATTCTGATCTAAAATCAAGGGGAATCAACATACATTAAATCTACATAAAATAAAAGAATTTATCTAATAATATAGTGTAATTTTCGGACGAACGAATGTCAAATACACTGGCACATAAATAGCCCGTAAGGTGCTCATAGTTTCACTTGACCAAGTCTATAGCGCTTAGGTTGTGGTCACGTGAGACTTCAGGCGCTGCATGAGCTACTTGATTGTGTGCTGTTACCCCTAGAAAGGGTCCACTAGAAAATGGCTTAAGTAATACGAGTAAATTTTTTTTTTAAGCTAGCTAGAAAAAGAAGAGAGATATATTTACCTGAATTTGATCGCCAATGTTGACAACAAAGGCATTAGGAACTGGTTTAACAGTTAGCCAATTATCGCCACGACGGACTTGGAGGCCGGAAACGTCGATATCAGGGAGGAGAAGGGTAAGGCCACCAGGATCAGAGTGAGGGGAGAGGCCTAGGGTAAGATCTGGCTGGGGACATTTAGGGTAAAAATTTACTCTTAAGCACGCACCTATTTCGCTGTTTCCTCCAAAGCTTTGGTGTAGATAATCCTCATTTAATCTCAGGTTTAATGATAAAATTTTGAGTAACTTTTCGCATAGCTTCGCTACTTCTCGTCCATATTGTGAAATTATTTCCCTGAGAGATCATAAAAATAAAAGTAAATGAAAAAAGGGATAAAGTTAGAAATGACCGGAAAAAAGTATACGAGTTTAACTTCTAAGATATTTTTACACTATCGGTCATTTAAAAATCTATTACATGTAATCTTTTATAAATAAGCATGGTTTACTTTTACCTGCTAAAACTATACTGGTAATTAATCACTATCGGTGATTCAGAGGCGGAGTTAGGAGGGGGAGGTTAAGTTGAAAGTCCTTTTATCGAAAGATGAATTTTTTTTTATCTGTACATAGTAGGTGCTGAATTCTATTGGCTTTTTCGAGTGCGTTAGTTTTCTTTTTCTTCAAATTCCCTTTATGAAATCATGCCTTCACTCTGAATTCAATGTATTTTAAATACAATGTGTATTACCACGTTTGACATGTTGTTTGGAAGACTTCTGCTATTGAAAAATACGGGGAAAGACAATTAGTAGCATCTAACTAGTGCAAGGACCATTCGCCAACTAAGGACCACTGTTAAACCTAGATGTGAATGAAGTTGAGAATATATATCTTAAATAAATATAAATTGAATTTATTGATAAACGTGTTGATCCTTAAGTATATATGTCACATGAATGATTTTCTTCTTTTAATTTCATAATGTTAAAAGTGTGTGATTATATCTTATTTAAAAATTTAAATTGTTAGAGAAAATAATAATTTTATTTCTTTAATGATATCTTCACCACGCCCTTTCACGTGCGTTTTTTTACGAACGATATAAATTCTTTTGGTAATTGTACATAGCGTGAGATTCAATCTCAAGACTTCTACCTGCTCTGATATATTATGTTTAAATGTGTGATTAGAGCTGTTAGAGATAGTATATTTTGTTTATTTAATTATATTTTCAACACATAAATATAACTCTGAATAAGCTAATGTTGAGATCATATCATTAATATGACAAGTTACCTAGGGCTAAGCGATCGCTAAATTGGAAAATGCAAAATGAAAGTTCACCTGCATGAATTTGGAAGGCTAGGCCATTTGTTCTCATCCTTTAACTTCTCAGGAAGATAATGAAGGAAGAAATAATCACACCAATCCAATATAGCACCTTTTTCCACTCCAAGCCTACTGCCATAACCTTCATAAGTAAACGGAGAATTTGCAAATTTTTGCTTCTCCTCTAGCGGAAGATGGAAAAACTCGCGCCAAACACCGCGAGTTTTTGCCATTAGCTCATGGCTAACGCCATGATTCACCACCTGGAAAAAACCCCAGTCGCGACAAGCCTGGGAAATGAGTTCCATAGTTTCTTGGCGAACAGATTCATCGCAAGAGTTCAAGCTTTCCATGTCAATTAATGGGATGTTGGCTTCAGTCTCTAGCAAACATGGTCTGTCCACTGGACGTTTCACGAAACGGTCAGGGATTTCTTGAATGCCACTTTCCGATAGTTCTTGAACTCTAATAATTGGCTCTGGCCAGCTTTCCAAGCGACTCATTATTCTGTTGTACCTCGTTTATTCAGTACTGCTAACTATTATACGAGGATGTTATTCCTCAAGATTGTCAATATATATAGCAGAGTGTGGACAGGGTGGAAGATAATGATTAATTGAAACGAAATTGACGTGAGCTTGATCAGAACGTGATTTTCATGGGGAACGGGGTTTAATGATATATTCAGCTGTGACAAGAGGCCGACCCAGAACTTCAATGCTACGTAGGCATCATTATATGTTAATTATTAGTGATAAAATTCGACGTGCACCTAGATGCTAATTACTAGTGATAAAATTCAACGTGCAACTCTTTAAAAACTTAATAATTATGATCGATAACTTATTATCTAAGTATTAAAAAAAGTTCTAAAGAAAGAAAAAACATCGAACAGAGAGAGTTTTTTCACAAAATGGGTACTACGGGAAGGGAAGGTGTTTGATTTAAGTCTATTTCAAACTTTAAAATTTCTAGTTTTTTTCTCAATTAAAAAGGAGTCAATGATCAAAAGGGTGTTCAAACTTTAAAATTATCAAAAACTTACACAAAAAAATCAAGATTAAGGGTGTGTTACTAATCAAGTATGTGAAGAAGAGTCTCAAACTCTCCGTTGCCATCGTGGAGTCAGAGTTGACGATGCCCACTACTTTATTGAAGTGATGGTTGAAGAAGGTTGTGACAGAAAGTATTTATATTTTTTCATTTGTGGAGCAATAAGTTGTAATTTGAAGTTTTATTTGATTTGAAGGGTGATATTTACAAAGAGAATAAAATAAATTAAGTTGACCAGTATATACTAGTACTAAACTAAAATTGATTTTAGGGAAAAAAACCTGATATTACATAAAGAAGGAGTAAAAGCTAAACATGAGTTTCGTACCCACGTCAACCACTAAAGGGAGGAAACTAAAGCACTCTACTCAACCATTTCTCCGGTTAAGTTTTTGTGTTTGGGGGCATACGTAAATTATTTAATGGGTCTCAACTGTATTTTCAAATATATATAATATATATATATATATATATATATATATGGTTTCTACCGAAACTAACGAGGTTCTGTGACCCCTCAAGAGGCAAGGTAGGTCCACCTCTGATTGTAACGTACACGAGGATGTTGTTTTTGTAGTAGTAGGATGTTAAATCTCGTGTAGGTTAGATTGTCGTTTTATTGGTCGGGAAGACTGAACTAGAATATTTAATACTCCAGTGTAAAAGCTATTGGTTGTGGACAAAGGAGGAATTTAGATGATAACGTGAAAGCACTGAAATGATTTTAATAGTTATATGTGTGTATACAGTGTCATTGCTAGAGAACAAATATATATAGAGAGAGAAAGAAAAGAGAGTTAAAGATTTGTGGTTTTGGTTTGGGTTATCTTGAAGAGTAAGGGAATGTGGTGATAGAAAGACATATTTACTATATGCCCAAAAAAAGAAAAAAAACCAGAGATGAGTTTGAACGCCGCAATGGTCTTTACTTCTCCTTCCATGGAAATGGACATACTAGCTATAACAATATTCTTATATATTAGTTATTTAATCGATTTTTATATTATGTTATAATATATATCTTTTATAACAGCATTTTTTTATAGCAGCCAAAAATATCGGAACAAACGAGACACAGAAGTAATATAAATTATGAGTTCAACCAACTTAATAATTTTGATTGAGACCTTATATAACGTTAGAAGCTTTACTGAATATGTATAAATATCAAATTTTGAAAAGAGTAATTAAAGTAGATAGTGAAATCAATAGTAGCATTACGAATTTATAAAATTTAAATCTTGACTCGCTTTGTTCCCCACACGTGCTTGTGGAATGGTAGGCAATAGCCAAGATCGAGAAGTGTAGGCATTAGCTAATTAGGTAAAGTCTATCATGAAATATTATAAGCATACTTTAATTAATAGTCAGTAGTGGAAGACAAAAGGATATATCAGAGGGCTGCAGAACTTAATTCTGCATAGGCAAAGTATAACTTTTGTTTTCGTCCTATTAATTCTCGGCCGAAATAAGAGAGAAAAATTGCAATTTTAAGCTATCGGCGCATTGTAGCCATCAGTCGTTCACATTGTGAACTAACACGGAGACTTTTTTTTTATAACGATTGATGTCTAGATTAATTTGTGCACACCTTATGATTTTACTTGAGTAGATACTCTATATCTTTTCTGTTGGAAAAGCCCGGTTCACAAGATGTTCATATTAGGGTTCCAAATCTCGTCTCGCTTTTATATTATTGTTTATCCGTAAAATAATACCGTTGAATTTTTTATGTGGCTAATAAACAAGCGAACTGATTTAACTCAAAATGATAAATAAATTAGATAAAAAATAAGGCTTATCATTAAAATCAAAGGAAATGGTAGGCCAAGCGCCGGGAGCAATGCTTCCGAGCGCAGAAGTAAGAACAATATTCAACAAAGAGTAAAGTTATATTATTTTTCTCGAGAACAAAGTATAGCATAAGTTTTGCCAGAGATTTCGCATGTCCTACCTGGTTATTGAAGTTCCTATTTACAACTATAACTAGGAAACAAGATCCTAGGATCAAGCCCTTTTTAAATGACAATAATGAGGGCTATTGATGAATATATAACGGCAGGCCATGAATGCCAAAATTCTCTACAACGGCTGTCTATTTTATACTGAGAAATATTCTTCATTAAATGCCATTTGCTGACAAACATTCGCCTGCTTCCGTTAACTGCGTTCCCCACGGGATCTACCCGATACTAACTGAAGTTGTTGTCCTCGGTCTTGGTTTTCACTTGATTTATCTTCCGCCTGATCCAGTTTCATGTGTCATGCAATCATTCGATCATTTAATATATACCAGTTTTAGCCTATATAGTTATACTATATTTTCCTTCTTAATTCCGAACGAAAGGGTGAGTCCATGTTGTTGGTATTATTCCTTTTTAAGCGTTATACTCTAATTTGATAATGCAAAGAATAAAGAACTTCTAATCCACAATTAATTTGTGGTTAATTTTCATACCTCTCCACCATTAATTTTTATAACATATCTAGATCGAATGTATATGCAGAGTGGGAGAATGAAGTTACTACTTCATATATGGTTCACATTCATTCATATGACGGTTTCTTAATTTTTGTGACTTCGTTGTGAAAAGATATTAGCTTTTCAGAAAGCTTGAAGTTACTGTCTTTATGACAATTTTTTCATTAAGACAAGAATAATGTTACATAACATTAACTTCCATTTGATTCTTACATTTTATGATGGAAGGAATTGTAGACGATTTGCCTATATAAGCATCATAATTTGTGAACTAAATAACCAACCAAAAATATTATTCTCTCATACTCTCAAAAGACTATTCTTCTTCCTATTTTTTCGGGGAATTTTTTTTTGCAAACTCCAAATTTTCAGCTACAAGTGCATGTGTTTGGAAGTACTGTAGAACCTTGGGGAGAGACCTGTCTTCAAGATTTATATCAATTGGACCGAAATCGCTTTCAAGGCAGTACCTTGCCACAACACATTATTTATTCGATAAGTTATTTCTATTTTTTTATTATTCTTAGTCAATATTATCAACTATTTTTCAGACAATCTGAAAGAGATTTCACGTATAATATTGATCAATGGCGACCACTGACTAAAACTCTTCCCGGTTTGTCAAAGCTTGAGCCTTTGGATGGAAACAATTATGAGCATTGGTCCTAGAAACTTTTGATTTTCTTCGAACTAGAAACTGATTATGTTTTTTTTTCATTGAACCTTCTGCTAATGTATTTTCTAATACTACTGTTGTTGTTGATGGTTATAATACTACTACTGCTATTGTTGTTGACGATGCTGCTAAAAAGAAATTCGAAAAAGATAATAAAACTGTTTGAGGACATCTGCTTAACCATATGACTAACCCTCTGTTTTATTTAAAAATTATAAATCTGCTAAAGTCATATGGGATAGTTTAGAGAAGAAATATGGCGCAGATGATGCGTGGAAAAAGAAGTATGTAGTTGGAAGGTGGATCAAGTTCCAAATGGTTGATGATAAGCCAATTATAGAGCACGTTCACAAGTATGATAACTTGACTGCTGATGTTCTAAACAAAGGCATGGAGATGTGTGAGATTCTTCAAGCTAATGTTCTGCTTGAAAATTTCCCTCATTCCTGAAGTGATTACTGGAACCAACTCAAGCACAAGAAGAAGAACTTAACTCTCCAAGAAGTGATCAGTTATATGAGGACTAAGGAACTAACCGTCTCAAAGATAAAGAGGCAGAACGTCTTAAGGATAAGATGAAATATCTCTCTCTCTCTCTCTCTCTCTTAATTCTTCTAAAGCTAAACTTCTAGAATCTGCTCGTACTTTTGTGAAAGACATGTCTAAAGGCAAGCAGAAGAAAGGCCAAAAGAAAGGATATTTGAAGAAGCAGAACTACTTCAATAAACCGGACAGCCAAATCCAAAAGTCGAAAGAACCTTGCTATGTCTGTAAAAAACTTGGTCACAAGGTCTTCTAGTGCAACCAAAGAAAAGAGCAAAGCTCGAAGCATGGAGGGAAAGCTCCCGTTCAAGATAACCTTACTGAAAGTGGGATGTGATTGTTGTTGTGGTCGTTGAGGCAAATATGATGGCTAACAAGACTGATTGGATACTGGACGCAGGCGCTTCGAGGCACCTCTCCGCCAATCAGGAGTTGTGCCATGACTTTGAGGAGTCTACCGATGGCGAGTGTGTCTACATCAGTAACTCTACTACGGCTGGAGTTATGGGTAAAGGAAAAATACTTCTTAAGTTAACTTCTGGAAAAACTTTAGCCTTGAACAATGTTCTTTACGTTCCTTCCATTCGTAGAAACTTAATTTCTGGTGCACTTCTCAACAAATCCATGCTTAAACTTATTTTTGAATGTAATAAAATTATTATTTCTCGTGGAAGAGACTTTGTTGGGAAGGGTTACCTCAATGGAGGTTTATTTGTATTGAACATTGTTCAATAGATTACTAGTAATGCAAGTACTTCTAATTCTATTTATATTGTTGAGTCTATTGATTTGTGACATGGTAGGGTATGTCACATTAATATTACTTCTATAAAAAGACTTAAAAAAATAGAATTAATTCTTGCAGTTAATGTTAATAATTTTTCTAAGTGTCTTGTTTGTATAGAAGCAAAATATACCAAAAAGACGTTGGAAGATATAACTAGTAGAAAGACAGAATTGCTTGAACTAGTACATTCAGACTTAGCTAATTTCAAGAATAGTGTTAGTAAGGGTGGAAAGAAATATTACATTATTTTTGCAGATGACGTGTTTAGATGCACTAAGGTATATCTTCTTAAATCTAAGGATGAGGCTAGAAGCATGTTTTTAAAATACAAAGCAAAAGTAGAAAATCAATTAGATAGAAAAATCAAGAGACTTAGGTCTGATAAGGGTGGTGAATACAATACTAATACTCTAGAAGCTTTTTATGATAAAAATGGTATGATCGATACATGAGGTTAGTGCTCCTTATGCCCCCCAACAAAATGGTGTAGCCGAACGGAAAAGTCAAACTCTTAAAGAAATGATGAATTCTATGCTTTTGAGTTCAAGTTTATCTGGCAAGATGGGGGGGGGGGGAGTTGTCTTATCTGCATGTTATATTCTTAATAGAGTCCCTCATAAGAAGTTAGATACACTCCTTATGAGTTATGGAAAGGATTTTCACCTAACTTGAAATTTCTAAAAAGTGTGAGGTTGTTTGGCTAAGGTTAGTCTACCTGATTTTAAACAAGTAACTATAGGACCCAAGACTTTTGTCATTTTTATTGCTTATGATCAAAATAATGTTGCATATAGATTTCTATCTTTGAATGATCATTCTATTTGTGAATCTGGAGATGCATAATTTTTTGAGCATGTTTTTTTCATTGAAAGATAATGTTTCTACTGATGTGCCTAATAATATTTTTATGTCTGTTAATTTTCATATTGTGCCTTCTTCTAGCATTAATACTAATGATCATGAAAATGAACTTGGAAGGAATAAGAGATGTAGAATTGAAGCTAGCTTTGGTCCTGACTTTATCACTACTTTCTTGACTGAAATTGAACTTGATCTTTTGAATTATGAATTAGTGTCTACCTATTTAGTAGAAGAAGACCCTAAGACTTATGATGAAATATTGAGGTAAATAAATGCTAATTTTTTGAAAGAGACCATTAAAAGTGAATTATACTCCATAGTTCCTAATCACACTTTGGACTTGTCTGCTTTTCCTAAAGGTTATAAACCCATAAGTAGCAAGTGGATATTTAAGAAGAAATTGAGACCTGATGGTACAATTGAGAAATATAAGGCTAGAGTTATTTAGGGGTTTTAACCAAAATAAAGGCATTTATTACTTTGATATTTATTCTCCCGTGACTAAAATAACAACTATTAGAACTCTTGTTGCCTTAACCGCTATCCATAATTCAGTGATACATAAAATGAATATTTAGACGACTTTTCTAAATGGCGATTTAGAGAATGAGATCTATATAACTCAACCTGAGGGTTTTGTGATCCAAGGACAAGAGAATAAAGTATACAAATTGAGAAAGTCTCTATAACGTCCTAAGTAGACACCTAAGTGATGATATACAAAGTTTAATAACACACTAGTAGATAATGGGTTTGTTGTTAATGCACCTGATACTTAAGTTTATTCCAAGATGGTAGGATTTGTGTAATTATATGTCTGTATGTGGATGACATGTTAATATTTAGCCCTAATGTGAAAATTGTAAATGAGACTAAAAAGTTGTTGTCTTTTAAATTTGAAATGAAATATCTTGGAGAAGCAGATGTAATTTTAGGATTAAAACTAAAAGAACTGCCAATGGATTTTCATTGTCTCAGTCTCTTTACATCGATAGTGTTGAAACGGTTTGATTGTTTTGATGTAGCTCCTGTGACAACTCCTTATGATCCTAACATACATTTGAGAGAGAATAAAGAATCAAGTGTTTCTTAAACTGAATATGCTAAGATAATCAGTAGTGTAATATTTTTCTTGAATTATACAAGGTCTAATATTGCTTATTATTTTAGTAGATTGAGTAGATAAACTCACAACCCCAGTAGTGGACATTGTAGTACTCTTCATCGTTTACTAAGGTATTTGAGAGGTACTATGGATTGGTGTTTTTATTTTAATAAATTTCATGATGTTTCAGAAGGATTTAGTGATGCATAATGGGTTACTGACAATGTTGAAGTTAGCTCCACAAGTGGCTATGTGTATACTTTGGTTGCAGGTGCTATTTCGTGGAAGTCTTCAAAACAGACTTGTATAGCACGTTCGACCATGAAATCTAAATTTATTACCCTTGAGTTAGAAGGGAAAGAAGCTGAATAACTAAGAAACTTATTGGCAGACGTGTCTGGTCCACGTCCAGTGAGTGGGAACGATCGTTGGAAGAATAGTACCTAACAAGAGTCGGGGTCGATTTCCACAAGGAGTTACTAGGGCTGTTAGGAGTATACACTTGACGAAAGAAAAAGGAATAGCTAAATTGAACTTCCACAACAAGTTTTGATTTCTAATTCTAATTTTACTATAGCAATTATAAGTTAAAGAAAAGAACCTAGAAGCGAATCAATATTTTTGGTGTTTTTCAAAATAGTTTAAAGGCCTAGGGTTGTGACCATAACCTAGGTGTTTGCCTAATGAAATAAAGACGTTAATACTTGTTTTGTTGATTGGGGCGTATTATAGCTCTCAAATCTACATTACCCTCTCAATACCTCTCGATCAGAGAGTGATTTTGCCCAATTTGGATTTTTCAAGCCCAAATGGGTATCAACCAAAATGGTTGATACGAGCTCAAGTCGAGCGATTACTATCTCTAGGTTGAACCCTTTAATTGGGTTAATCAATCTCTTAATAGACCCAATTCCTTGTTAGTTAAGTTATCCAAGACTAGGTCCCTCTTTCTCAACTAAAAATTAAGTCAAAAATAGGCATGAATCAATGTCAGCAACCATTAATTCAAAAATTGAAGCATGAAATAAGCTAAATAATCAACACCCAATCATAAACAAGTACTAAATTAGATACCCATAAGGTTTACACACTAGGGTAGGGTCACAATCCTAGTAAGAGTCTCGCTACTCATAATGGCTTTTGAAGAAAATAAAGAAGAAAATCTAATTAAACTCATAATGGAAGATTAAAATGATGAAATCTAATGTAAATACACCAAAATAATATAAAACTTCCTAAGGTAGTAAAGAAAAACAACTACAACAACTTCAGATGTTAAAAAATTGACCTTTTTTGAAACTCGTCTATTTATACAAGTCCGAAAATCTCGAACAAAATGCCTCTCGGGAGGTTCTGCGGTCGCACAATTCTATGTGTGGTCCGCATATTTCTTCAGCTGGCAAGAAGTGGAGTTCTGCGATCGCACATGTCTGAACTATGGCTGCGAGGCAATCTTCTGTGGCCACACATTTCTGGACTGCATCCGCGAGGCAATCTTCCGCGGTCGCACAATTCTTGTGCGCTTCGCAATTCACAAAGTGTCCTGGACTTGATCTTTTTGCATATTCTTTGATCTTTGACTCTTAACCTAGTTCTGCGGCCGCACATTGCTGAATGGTTTGCTATATTTTTCTTCTTATTGTGCGGTCGCAGATGGAATTTTGCGGTCCGGAATTTCTTCTGTGGCACATAATTACTTTTGCGGACCGCACATTTGTACTTATGCGCCTTTTATTGCCTTGTGCTTCAGAACACTCCTTTTTGAGTCAGATTTCATCTCGGGAGACCAAACTTGCAGGATTCTTTCAATTTTGCATAATTTCATTAGTTTGGGGAACACAATTCAATACTTTTGGACTAAAACAAACGCTAAAAGGTGCTAATAAGTAGTCAAAATCCCCACTTATTAGTGCCTTTGTGGGAAAGACAAACTTCACCAGTTTCTTTACATTGTGACTTACAAACGGCAATTGGAATTGCCAAGAATAATGTGTACAATGAGAAAAGAAGACATATTCGCATCAGACATGGTGCAGTGAAACAATTATTGAAACATAGTGTTATTTCCTTGGAATATATAAGTTCCGAAAGAAATTTGGCGGGTTTTAACCAAGGGTTTGATAAGGAGAGTTATCCTTGAAGGGGGATGGGGCTAAAGCCCATTGACTAAGGAAGTATGGTGGAAACTCTTTGATGGTCAAACAAAGCCATATGAGACTTCAATATGCACTACATTTCCTATCCTATGGCGTGTGGTACTGCTTTATAATGTTGATCCTATTTTTCTCTCAATGTTTCCTTAGCCTTAAGGTGGTCTAAATGTTGATAGACTTGATGGAATCACCTACGTGAGTGTAAAGGTGTGGTTGCCTTTTATAAAAGACTTAGGATGTCTTTTTGGAGCACTCATGAGACTCAAGGTGTGTGCATGACCATAAAAGCACTTTGTTGGTATCGCGAAGTTTGCATAAACATTAAGGATATATTATGTGTTGTTGGGTTCTCAACTCATGTCCATTTAGCTCAAGAGTACTTCACTTTGTGGATATTAGTCGTAACCTCATTTCACTACGTGTCAATTCATATCGAAAGATATTGACACTTAAGTACATGTTCCTTCATTTTGCCCAGAAATTGTTCTTATTCTTTATCTTTGCATTAGAGGGGGATTGTTGGTATTATTCCTCTTTAGACTTATACTCTAATTTGATAATGCAAAGAATAAATAACTTCTAATCTATAATTAATCTGTGGTTAATTCTCATACCTCTCCACCGTTAATTTTTGTAACATATCTAGATTGAATGTATATGCCGAGTGGGAGAATGAAGTTACTACTTCATAAATGGTTCATATTCATTCATATGACGTTTCTTAATTTTTGTGACTTTGTTTGTGAAAAGATATTAGCTTTTTCAGAAAGTTTGAAGTTATAGTTGTAACGACACGACCAGTCGTTTTGAGCATTTTCACTTTGCTCGGTTGTTTGAGGGCATGAGTAGTCCCGCATGATGTATTATGACTTACATGAATCGTTGATTTTGGTTTTCAGGTTGTTCGGAATTGATATGGAGGAATGATTCACCGCTAGAAGCTTTAAATCTGAAAGGTTTGACCAAGTTTTGACTATTGACTAATTGATATCGGATTTAGATTTTTATGGTTCGGTTAGCTCCGTTAGGTTATTTTGGACTTAGGAGCGCATCTGGAATGTAATTTGGAGGTCCCTGGTAGAATTAGACTTGAATTGGCGTAATTCAAAATTTCACGATTTTGGTCGGCAGTGGAAAAATTTGATATCGGGGTCGGAATGAAATTCCAAAAGTTGGAGTACGTTCGAAGTGTAATTTTTGATGTGTGTGCAAAATTTGAGACTATTCGAATTTTTGATGTGTGTGCACATTTCGCGAATTTTAGTCCATCATTCACCATTTTTTCAGTCGATTTTGAAGCTTTTGAGAGTGAATTTGAAGCTTTTGAGAGTGATTTTGAAGAGGGATTCAAGGGATATCAGTGAGGTAAGTTGCTTAAGCCCTAATACTCGTGTTTATGGTGATTTCCTGTTGTTTAATCATGTAATTAGTGAAAATTTGGGGTGAAGATGATAGGTTAGGGCTTGGGATTTTGGAGAGTTTGATGTGAGGATTTGAGGGACCAAACAGTGTTGGATTTTGATAAATTTGGTATGGTTAGACTCGTGAGTGAATAATCTTTCTAGTTTTGTAAATTTTGTCAGATTTTGAGACGTGGGCTTGGGGTTCGGGTTTGAGCCGATTTCGGGATTTTGGTCTAATTTGATAGTTTTTCTTGTGGAATTCATTCCATTAGCATATATTGATGGTATTGTACTGGTTGTGAATGGATTCAGAGCTTTTGGAGGTCGAGTAGAGGGGCAAGAACATCCCGGAGTAGGATTTCTACGATGTTAAGGTAAGTAACAGTTTTAAATCTGGTTTTGAGGGTATGAAACCCGGAGATTTGGTATCATGTGACTGTTTCGAGGTGATACCCTTGCTAGGTGATGGGCGTATCACACCGTGAGAGATTGAGACTTGGTCCGTCCCGTGAGACTATGAAGTCTCCTAGCCTTTATTTTGGGTTTACGTGCTTTCATGTCTGTTAGAACTTGACTGCTTTCATGTTAGAGATCATGCTTAGGCTTTATCCATTCTCACAGTAGTTATATTCAGTCATAGTGATTCTTGTACATGTTTACCCCATTCTCTGTTATCTTCTTGCTGATACACTGTAATACTTTGATTTGGGCTATTTCCTTTCTTTATTGAGAGCTTTGAGGCTAGAGATCTACATGACTGAGTGAGGCCGAGAGCCTGCTTGTGAGGTATTGTACTATAGCACGTGAGTTATCCATGCGGATTCATATATTGACACTATAACACGTGATTTGTCTGTGCGGATCCAGATATGATATTATAGCACGTGAGTTGTCCGTGCATCACGTGAGTGGTCCGTGCAGATTAGCGCTTGGGCTGTAGGAGCCCTTCCGGAGTCTGAACACCTCGAATGAGCGTAGGTACCTATTGAGCATGTGTATTGAGGGATGAAGGATTGAGTGACAATGCCTGTGAGGTTTCATCTATTTCTTTGTTGTTTTATATTAGCTGCTATGTGCCGTGTTGTGGTTGATAATTTATGAAACTGATCTTTTACTCACTTCCTTATTTATTGTTGTTACTTGCTGAGTCGGTTGTACTCATACTACACCCTGCACTACATGTGCAGATCCAAGTGTGTCTTAGCACGACGATTGTTGTGTCCAGGCCAGTTGAGTTTTGGAGACTGCAAGGTCGCTGCCAGCGTCTGCAGGACCTTGTTACTCCTTCTATGTTTCTTTCTGTTTGTATTGACATTTAGATAGTTGCTTTAATAGTTTTAAATACTTAGATGCTCATGGCTTGGTGACACCCTGATATTTGGGGCTCGTTTCTTGCACTTTGCTTCAAATTCGAATTTGTTTCTTGCACTTTGCTTCAAATTCAGATTTAACTTTGATTTTATGGAAATTTCTAATGTTGAAAAACTTTACTAAACTCTTATATTTAAATTGGTATTAGTTTTGGGAAGGTAGGCTTGCCTAGTATCATGATAGGCGCCATCACGACAGGATTTAAATTTGGATCGTGACAATAGTCTTTATGACAATTTTGTCATTAAGACAAGAATAATGTTACATAACATTAAGTCCCTTTTGATTCTTATATTTTTTCTAATGAAAGAAAATGTAGACGATTTGCCTATATAAGCATCATCATTAATGGACTAAATAACCAACCATAAACATTATTCTCTCATCTTATCAAAAGACTATTCTTCTGCCTATTTTTCCGGGGCAATACATTTTTTTTTTTTTTTTTTTTTTTTTTTTGCAAACTCTAAATTTTCAGCCACAAGTGCACGTGTTTAGAAGGACTATGGAACCTTGGGGAGCGACCGTCTTAACGATTTGCACCAAGTCCGACCGAAATCGCTTTCAAGACAGTGGATTGCCGCGACACAGTATTTATTTGATAAGTTATTTCTATTCTTTTATTATTGTTTTTCAATATTATCAACTATTTTTCTAACACATGCGTCCTTTTTTATCGCGGTCTCACGTACTAATTCCTACACAGATTGCCATATTAGGCCGGCTATGCTCAATTAGAAAAGTAAAGTTTAATGATATTTTATAAGATTATATTTTGCTATTTCATCATGGATGATTAATCCATGCAATTACTTCTTGTAAAGAAAAATTCTCCAAAATGCAAGCGTTTGTATCGAAGCCACGATCTTAATTTATCTGTAAATTTAGAAATTTAGTCGCAACATTAGATTCTTAATGCTATAAAGTCATTTTGAAGACTCTTTCGTATTGCCATATTCCACCCTAAACTCCATAAATATCGCTTTTTCACCATACATTACTATAAACTCTTTCGTATTTCTTTTGTCTCAATTAATGGTGATTACTTTTACGTTTAGTCTATTCCAGAAAAGAATGATAAATTTTTATATTGAAAATGATTTAATTTTAGTTTTTTGTTTTATTCTTTAAAGAGATTATTTAAATACACATAATTATTTATGAATTGCTTTAAATCATTTTTTTTATAAGAAAGTGCCACCGCTACTCAAAAGTAAGTTTTATAGAGCGGTGGTTAGACCGGCCATGTTGTATGGGGATGAGTGTTTGCCAGTTAAGAACTCACATATCCATAAGATGAAAGTAGCAGAAATGACTAATAAGGATGTTGAGGTGGATGGATAAGATTAGAAATGAAGATATTCGGGAGAAGATGGGCGTGACTCCCATTGATGACAACATGCGGGAAGCGATGCTCAGATGGTTCGGGCACGTACAGAGGAGAAGCTTGGATGCCTCGGTAAGGAGGTGCGAGCGGTTGGGTACGAGGAGACGTAAATGGCGGCCTAAGAAGTATTGAGCAGAGGTGATCAGGCGGGATATGGCGAGGCTTCAAGTCTCTGAGGACATGACACTCGATAGGAAGCTGTGAAGGTCGAGCATTAAGGTTATAGGGTAGTAGGTGTTATTAATCTGTATTGCTGTAAAATAAAAATAATAAATTTTCTGTAAATACAGAAACAGTGGGAAACCTCACTAGCGCGGCCTCTAGCGCGACCGCGCTAATAGAATTTACCAGGGACAGTGAAAAACCTGACTAGCGCGGCCACTAGTGCGTGTTGAGCGCGAGCGCGCTAGTCCAGGCGTCCTTAGCTTTTCTATGGAAAAATAATATAAGAATAAACCGAGCCCACTGAATACACAGTGTGTCCTTAAGGAAATTATTCCCCTCAAGTACCCGAGGTGTTGGAATATATCCTCCCAGGATAGAACTATTTAACTCACCGGAGTGTTGGTACCAAAAATACGGTGAACAGCGAACCACTCAAAGGCTGTAAAACACACTGGAATATTTTGTGCAGAAGAAGAAGAAGATCAGAAAATTTAGTAAGTAAAAATTCTGGGATTCAAGGTATACTTATAACCAATTTCGTACTGTTTCTGAAAAGGTTTTGCAACCTTTCAGAACAGCCATAACTGTTGGAACAGGTGTGAATCCTTTCAGAACAACCATAGCTATTTTGAACAGGTATGAAAATTGCGGAAAACATAAAAAGCCAGATTTAAAATAATTCGGGAAAGAAAACGGGTCGGACCGGACCGGGTCGCTGGTCGCGGGTCATTCCGGATTTGAATTTTTTCCATTAATTAATTAAATTAATTAATTAAATAATTTGAAAAGAATTTTTTCCAAAAATATTAATCAATCAATCGATATTTGACCAAATCCGAATCCGAGCCGAGCGAGCGACGACGACGACGGCGCGAGGCTTGCCTTCTTCTCAAATCTTTAAGAGCTAGAAGAAGAGCTTCTCTATATATACACATAGATTTTCTTTCCTTCTTCCAATGAGGGACAAAGTGCACTAATTTAAAATTTCACCTCCCTCCATTTCTTTTCCCACCATTTTTCATTCACTCTCTTTAAGCTACACCAAGCTTAAAATTAAGCTAGACTAAGCTTAAAATTAAGCTACACTAAGTTTAAAGACCAACAATTCCCCACATGAATGGGGAATGTCTATAAAATAGAGGAATGCACGGACGTGTGTGTGTTTTACATGCAAGAATTAATTGCATCTGGACAAGTAGGTTTCCCTTTGAACTTTCCGTAGTGAACTTATATCGGATATACTCGGTCAATCGGTAGATTAGATATCTTTGAACCTTCGTGCTTTGTTGTATACCTAGACAACATAAGTCACACAATCAATCCTTAACCATCTATGGTTCTCACGGTTGTATTCGTTCCAGCCATGAACACCGCCTGGTTTCATGAGTGCTTAGAGAATAGGCCTTTACTTTCATTCCCCTTGAAGCGGCTTACACTTCACACTCACATAGGTGATTCCTAAACGTGTAATCCTAAAGACACACTATCTGGTCATATCCTGCCAGTCTTAGAAAATCATTAAAAAGCTTTAAGCTTTATTGACTCATCAAAAAGCCTTAATGCTTTAACTTTATTTATGAACATTGTCTTCATCACGAGAATGGGTTGAGTTATTTGACAATGTTGAACCGTCATTCAT